>PVJH01024606.1:0-32924 GCA_004026705.1 Nesogale talazaci
CTGCTCCTGTCAAGAATCAGCCTCACACATTTGGTACCAGGAGTGGTTCTAGAGAAACAGACTCCAAAGATGAGCCTTTAAAACTGGTTCTTGGGTCTACTGAGTCTCCTTGAAGACATTTAGAATCCCACCCCTGGCTCTGTGAGACCTTGCTCACTGTGAGGAAAGGGGATGCCGTTCACTCATGGCATGAAGTGGGCATGAAGCTAATGCCCCAAATGGCACCACCCATAGGTGAAGTGTTGGTGAGGAGAAGAGGAGGAGTCCAATAAGAGGGGCTGGCACAGAAGCAGCCATGCCAACGTCAAACCGTGAGGACTGACTGTGAAGGTGGTATGGAATCCGCCAGTGTCTTGGTGTGTCAGCCTCTGGTCAGCAGATGCCCAACCCTGGATTGGATGGTGTCTAACACCCCCATGTGAAGAGTGGAGGTAAGCTACATCTTGGTGAGTCAGGGGGAGCCTGGAGCCCTGAGGGCTCTGTGGAGCAGAGGGTCCACACAGCTCCACACAGCTGACCACCAGAGAGAATGCTTCTGGGGTTTCCTCTGACCCACACCATCCCAACCAACACAGTATGTCAGTGACTTTTCAAAAATCCCCTTGTGCAGCGATCATGTTTTGCTTTCCGTGGGGATGCCCGGGAGCCAGATAAACAAACCCAATAGCTATTCAGCTAGGAAGCACGCCAGGGCTCGGCATGTCTCCTGACTGGACCTCACCGTTCCCCAGCCCACTTGATATGAGTGTCATCTCTCCCCGTGCTTCCCCTGCCCCTTAGACTTCTCTAGCCACGCCCTTCTTACCAGTGACCACATCTCCCAAGGATTGCTGATGGATGAGTCAACCGGAGATGAGTCAATTCCAGAGAAGGGTCACCAGGGCCCAAGAAATCTTCCAGCTGGACATTGTTGTTTGGACACAGCTCAGGAGCCATGCCTAAGAGGACGGGGACCCCGCCTCTCTCTTGCCTCCCACCCTCTCTGCCTCTGTGGACTTTGTGCCTGCTTCCAGGGATGACCCCAGGTGGGCTTCCAAATGTGGGAGTTATTGGTGTCTCCCCACGTTCCCACTGACCTTGGGTCCACCTGATTCTGTAGCCACAGATCTGTGATCTACTGCTTCTGCCTCACCTCTCTGTGCCATCAGCCCGCAGCTGCGTGAGTCTGAAGAGGGGTCTGGCTAGCATCAGACCCAGGGACTTGAGTTCGCCTGGGGTGGGATGCTTCCCTGATAGAAAAGTACTTCTCGAAATGAAGGAGATTCTTGTGCATAGTTGAGCCTCACTGGTCTCATTTCTCTAGACCAGGGGTGGTCAATACGTCGACCATGGTCTACTAGTTGATTGCAAATGTAGTGTGGGTGGATCGCTTGGCCTTAAAAGAACACACGTAAGCCTCTCATCAATCCTGTGACTTGATGGAAACACAGCACAGTCAATCAGATGCAACCTTAGGTGTCAAACACATGCACAAACAACTGCGCTTAGTGCAGCAAAACTGATAAGCTAAGTGAGTCGCCAATTTTTAGACCCAATTTTTTTCTCTTAAAAGAGCATTAGAGGGTCTGACCCCACTAAGCCGAGGCAAGGGCGTGCAGCAGGGCGTGCAGGAGGAGCAGAGCATGGAGTTCCTGAGGGAATGCCAAGGACAGACTTTGGGGCCAGGGTGTGGCATCCCATCCTACTCAACCAGAGGACACTCCTGGAGGCCAACGACCCCTGTGAACTATTCACAGATTTTTCTTTTGCTGTTATTGTTTTTTTTTTTTTTTTACTTATTTATACATTTTTCCTGGACATTGGCTTTGTTGTTATTGTTGTCATCCTTTGGTTGCTTCATCTTACAATGTCCTGTTGTTGGTTTTTTTGGTACATATTATTATCTCTGCAAGTCTCTCTAGATAAGAGAGGCTGGTGAACAATCTGGAGGAGAAAACAATGGAACTGATGGTTCCGGGGAGACATGGGACACGGGGAGGTGGGGGAAAGGAGGTGGTGTTGACCATCCCAGGGAGACGGGAACATCAAGTGACCCAAAGTCAGTGTCAAGGTGGGCGTGAGAGGGAGGCCTGAGAGGGCATGATCAAGAGTAATGTAGCAGAGGGAAACTACTGAAACCCAATTGAAGGATGAGAATGATGGCGGGACAAAAGAAAAGGAAAAGGAACTAGAGGAAAGGACTGGGAGACAAAGAACATATACAAAGGTCTAAATACAAAGGTCTAATACATGAACATAGGAAAATATACTTAGATATGATGATGGGGAAATAGACCTATGGACAAATACTTATACGGTTAGCATAAAGGCAGCAAATGGACATTGGATCTCCTCTCAAATACTTCCTCAATGCAAGAACACTTTGTTCTATTAAATTGGCATTCCTTGATGCTCACCTTCCCGACACAGTCGATGAAGACAAATGTGTGCACAAACAAATGTGGTGAAGAACGCTGATGGTGTCCGGCTATCAAAAGACATAATGCCTGGGGTCTTAATGGCTTGAAAATAAACAAGCAGCCATCTAGCTCAAAAGCAACAAAGTCCACATGGACTTTGTGACCACAAGGTATAAATGGCATCAAAAACAAAAATCATATCATGGCAGGTCCACTTTCCTGATATGGTTGTTAAAGACAAAGATGTGCATAAGCAATTGTGGTGAAGAAAGCTGATGGTGCCCGGCTATCAAAGATATAGCATCTGTGGTCTGAAAGGCTTGAAGGTCAACAAGTGGCCAGCTAGCTCAGAAGGAACAAAACCCATATAGAAGAAGCACACCAGCCTATGGGACCACAAGGTGTCAAAGGAATCAGGTACCAGGCATCAAAAAACTAGAAATTATATCATTATAAATGAGGGGAAGTACAGATTGGGGACTCAAGGTCCATCTTCAGGGGACGTGACATCCCCTTACAGAAGGGTCATGGGGAGGAGATGAGCCAGTCAGGACACAGTGTAGCAATGATGAAATATGTGTCTTTCCTCTGGTTCTAAGATGTTTCCTCCCTCCCATTCTCAAGATCTGAATTCTACCTTAGAAATCTGGCTAGATCAGAGGATGTACACTGGTACAGATAGGAACCAGAAACATGGGGAATCCAGGACAGATGATGCCTTTAGGACCAATGGGGAGAGTGGCGACACCGGGAGGGTGGAGCAGAAAGGGGACCAATTATAAGGACCCACATACAACCTCCTTCCTGGGGTATGGACAACAGGGAAGTGGGTGAAGGGAGACATCAGATAGTGTTTGACAAAAAATGATTTACTCATTTATTTTTCAATGATTTTATTGGGGTCCCTTCCAGCTCTTATAACATTCAATATATCATTTGTATCAAGTATACTTGTACACATGTTGCCATCTTCATTTCCAAATATTTTCTACTTGAGCCCTTGGTATAAGCTCCTCTTTACCCCTCCTTTTTTTTTTTAATAAATCATTTTATTTGGGACTCGTACAACTCTTATTACAATACATACATACATACATTGTATCTCAAACACATTTGTACCCTTGTTGCCCACATCATTCTCAAAACATTTGCTTCCTATTTGAGCCTCGGGTATCAGTTCCTCACTTTTTCCCTCACTCCCTTCTCCCTCCTCCTTCATGAACCCTTAATAATTGATGTTTTATTATTTTGTTATATCTTTTTTTTTAAAATACATATTTTGGGGGGCTCTTTTTTTTTTTTTTTGGCATCACCGCTCTCCGGTGGTGGGAGTAGGAGGCCCAGCCCCACTGCTGGAATTGAACCTCCGTCCCAGTGGGCTGCAGTCCCGCACACAACCACTATGCCACCGGGGCTCAGCCCTTGGGGGGCTCTTATAACAATGCTTATACAATAACAATTAAAAAACATTTTTTTTTTTACCTGGCAGTTCTCTTTTCCGGAGGTCAGTGCTAGCAAGTTCTGGTCGCTCCAATTCACAGGGACCGGACAGCTCAGCAGAAGGGAACACCCCTGAATGTGAAAGCCTGGGGTGGTGGCCTCTGTGCCCACCTGTTTCGTCAAGGGCTGCCTGTCCCTCACTGCCCCTTGACGTTACCAAGCATGATGCCCTTCTCCAGGGGCTGGCCTCTCCCAAGAACACGTCCAAAGTACCTGAGATCCAGTCTCTATTCTGGGACCACCCTCTGTCTGAAGGAGCATCCTGGCTCTACTTTGTCCACTCTCCGGCTCCTCCCTTCTCCTGCCAGGCTGCAGGACTTTCAATCGTCTAGCCCGCCCCGTCAGTCAAAGGCATCCATTCCCCTTCCATCATCCTTATTCAGGCTCCAACTTTCACACACATGGGGTGAGGGTGGGGACAGGTGATTGAAAACATCATGGCTTGTGATGTCATCCCAGGTGGCCTGAGGGTGGAGTCGGTGCCATCAGTGTGGGTTTCCACGTCTCCTGTGTCCGTGGACGGGTCCCCACAGGGAGCTGAATGGCCGGGTAAGCTCCCCGCAGGCACCCCCTCTCCGGCCAGTCCTCAGTGCCTCTCTGGCAAGCTTCACAGTGGCGAGGCCCAGTCGCTGTCGGAGGAAACTGGCCAAGCTGGTCTGGATGGTGACGTTACTCTCTGGCAGAGCCTGGTGAGCGCACTGGCCGGAGACCTGCGTCTGACACTTAGACGGCTCTTTCTGATGTCTCAGGGGTGGGCACTTTGTGCCATGGAACCACGTGGAATATTCCAGGGGCCTGGAGTGCCCAGCTAGGCCTCTGTGACAGCTACAGAAGGCAGGTGTGCGGGGAGCTGGGATCTGCGGGGACTATCTGAACAAGACCCTGTGTCCCAGCCTCCAGCAGCTGCACCTCCTTTCCCAGGACTCCCTGTGGGAGGTGCTGGCCAAGAAGGGGGATCCCACTGTTCCTGAGTGCCCCACGAAGCCTTCCGGATGATTCCAGAGGGTGTTTTGCTTTACTTGAAGCATAGCGGTCCGAATTCGTGCAGTGTGTTTGTGATCTCACAGCACCTGGCCAGCGGCCTCTGCAGCCCTGTCCCTGAGCTATTTCCTGGTATCCCCTGGCCAGGGTGGAGGCTGAAGGGCAGGTTGGACACAAGGTGAAGAGTGTTTCCAAAAGAGCTCATTGCTGGTGGGACACAGGCTGGGTGACCTGAGGCTGGGTGGGGCCATGGTCAGAGGAGACAGGCTGGCTTTGGGTGAATTCCACCTCTGGGTTGCAGAGCTCTCAGCCCTTGGTGCGCTGGTCTGTGGCCTGGGGGCCGACTGGCTCCGTTCTGGCAACTGAGGCGGTGGTCAGCGACCATGGCTTGTGTCTCCCTCCTCACATTCTGTCCAAGAGGCACTTAAAAGGTCTTCTGACCTCCATCATGGCCAGTCAGTCGCCCATCCCCGTCATTCACCATTCGCCCTTGCCCCTGATGCAGAGGGTTGAGCATTGGCTGGCTAACTGCAAGATCAGTGGTCAGCTGGAGGACAGGTCACGCCTCTGCTCCATGGGTCGCCCCAGTCCCGATCAGCTGCATGCCCAGGACTTTGGGTTTGGCTGGCCTCCCTTCTGTCTTACGGGAGGGGCCTGGGTCAGGCATTGAGCTGCCCAATGCCAGCTCAGCCCTTCGACCCTGCCCACTGCCCGCCCCGTCTCCTCCCCCAAAGACAGGCAGCCTCAGAACCCCAGTGGGGCAGAGCCTGACCTGGGGGCTACCCCCGAGGGGCACCGACACGCGGTCAGGGAACTGGTGCTTTTTGGGTTTTGCTTTTAAGGTTTCCTGTTGGCCACAGCTTTCCAAAAGTTTGAGTCTAATTGACCATTTTCTTTGGATTTAGCCTGTTTGTGTTAAGCTGAGTGTATTGGATTTATCTATCTCTCTATCTACACACACACACACACACACACATATATACATACCAATGTGTATTAAGCATGCACTTATGTTTAAATAACGATATGAATTTAAGGCACAGCTGTTGGTTCAGAGGGAGATGGAGCAGACGGAGGGGACTCCAGCGTACCCTTCTCTGGTCCTGTGCAGTTTTCTGCTCTCAGCACTCCGGATCCAGCCCATGACAGGCTCTCACGGAGGAGCGGGCGTCGCTGATGATGTCATCCTCAGGCCTGGGGGTGCCATAGATGCAGCACCGGCAGGAACTGCGCGAGGAGCTGTATGAACCCACGAGTGGGCTCCCAGGCGAGAGACGGGGAAGGCCATGTTCACAAAGGTAGTAGCCTTGCACACCCCAAGATCCGGATGCCCAGTGTCCACCTGTCCATCCCTGCCATCTGTCCCTCCCCGTGGCAACCGCTGAGCTCTTGACCTCTAGAACGATGCCTTTTCAAAGCCATGGGTTAACTTTTGCCCTAAGAAACAGAGGAGCCCAATGAGGGCCAGAGTCAAAGTTCTCAGTTGGAGCCAGAATATCAACTGCTGGTGAATGGATGACTTCAGTCACCACCCACCAACCACCACCAATCAACCAACTAACTAAACGGCTAACCAACCAACCAACCAACCTATCCACTTACCTACCTACCAAGTCAAACAAGCAACCAACAAATCAACCAACCAACCAGTCAACCTACCTACCAATCAACCAACCTACCCAACCAATCAACCATCTAATCAGCTAACCTACCTAACCATCCAACAAATCAACCAAAAATCAACCAACCAACCAACCTACCTACCAATCAACCAACTAATCAACTAACCTATCTAACCAACCAACGAATCAACCCAAAATCAACCAACCAACCAACCAGCCAACCTACCCAACCAATCAACCAACTAATCAACTAACCTACCTAACCAACCAATGAATCAACCAAAAATCAACCAACCAACCAACCAGGCAACCTACCTACCAATCAACCAACTAATCAACCAGCCACCTAAACAGTCAATCAAAATGTCTACCAACCAACTCACCAGTTAACCTACCTACCCATTAACCAACTAACCAACCAACCTACCTAACTGTTCAACCAACTAATCAACCAACCTACCTATCTACCAACCAATCAAACAACTAATTTACCCACTTACTTACCTATGAAAGCAAGCAAGCAAGCAAGCAACTAGCCAACCTACCTACTAATCAACCAACTAACCAACCAATTAGCCCATCACCATCATGCTGATTCAGGCTCACCATGACCCTTTGTAGGGTTCTAAGATGATAAATTTTTACAGGAGCAGGTAAATTCATCATCCTCCTGAGGCGTGGCTAGAAGATTTGAACTGCTGACCTTGGGTTACAGCCTGATGCCCAACTAGATGCCCCCTTTGCCCCCCATCCAGGTCTCTACGGAAACCTCACTGAGCCTCCACGTCACCCATGAGGACATGGAGCTGAGCATCCCACCAGGAGCGCTGCCGAAAAATCTCTGCTTCCAGCCTTTTTCCCGGGGGAGGGGGTGGAGGGCTTCAGGCGTGGGAGAGAAGCTGGGGGGTCAGCTGCTCTCAGGGGACTGGCTCGGGCGTGGCCCCAGCCCCTGACGTGTGGGGCCCCAGACAGCTCTGCTCAGAGCTTGCCTCCAAGCAAAGTGACCTTGGGGCCGAATTGGGACGGACAAAACAATGTCCTGCTTATCAATGTTTGCGGGTCGGTCTCTTTTGTTCCTGGGGAAGGAGGCCCGGAAAGGCTGTCTGTTTTCCATAATTGAGGCCTGCTCCCCAGACGGCCATTCAGCCATCTTGAAAATCAATGTTTTCATGACCTCTGACCCCCTGCTTGGCTGCCGTGCGCCCCTCCTCCGAGTCTCTCCCTAGGACGAAAATAATAAAAGCAAATATATAACGCGAGAGTCCCGGGGTTAATGTCTTCCCCAAGATAATGTTACTGAAGGGGCTGTAAAACAAATCTTTCCCAAGTTCCACAGACTGGCCTCGGCTCCCGACTGCAGCTCAAAGCCAGACGGACATGCTGCCTGGAGGCTGGGCGCGGGCTGCTCTGCACCGTGCCTGGTCCCGTGTGGGGGGCTTCGTGTTGAATCCACCCCTGGAGTCCTTCACAAACCCCAGGAGTCTTGCGGAGGATAGGGGCCATGGCCGTGGGAAGCCCGGTGTGTCCAGCCATGCTCCTCGGCTGGTGCCTTTTTGGGTCCCCAAGAAGTAGGGCAGGGAGGGCTCCCGAGGGAGGGGAGCGTTCCTGGGTGGGCGTGAGGTGTGACATGTCCATCCTCGGAGCCCACGTCTCCGGGACAGGAAACGTGAGAATGACAACCGGAAAATTCAGCTCCGAAAACAGATGTGTGGCGCACGCAGTGCCAGACATCTGGGCCTTGCGAAGCGGGTGGGGGGTGCCGCCAGCGGGCGTGGCCAGGGTTAGCTGTGGATTGGGTGTCAGGTCAACGCAGGCTCATGCCCTGGTGGGTCACCAAGCATTCCATGGCACCACCAGAGAGCATACGCTGGGTCTTCGAGACCCAAGAGGCCTGTGTCAGGTGGGTGAGCGGGGTCCCCATGCTGACCACGTCCAGTGAGCCTGTGCCTGCTGGTGGTCCAGCCTGTGAAGCCGACTGGGCGCTGGGAGGAGGCAAGGCTACAAACTGGGTGGGATGGAGCCTGTGAAGATGGAGACCAGGGACCAGGCACGGGCGAGGGGGTGGTGCCCTCAGAGCCCAGGGTAGGGAGGGCCATGGTACAGATGGAATGGGAGCCATCGGGGAAGCAGGGTCCCAGAGGCCTCCATATGCTAGACTTGGGCTGAGAACCAGAGTATTAGGTAAGTGTGGGTGGAGGGGATGCTGGGGGAGGACCGATGGTGGCCTGTCTCTTCCAGGGCTGTATACGGCTCCAGGCTCTTCTGCAAAACCCAGTGTAATCAGCCCTGCCGCCAACACTCCCTGATGGCTTCTTGAACCCACCTAGCCCTGCTCCCAAGTTCCATCTTCTGTGCCCACATCCCCTCTCCAGGTTGGGAAGGCAGGTCCGCCATCCTGGAGAGCCCAAAGGAAAAAAAAACAAAACTCACTTTCCTGCCACAATAACTTTCACCTCTCAACAACCCACAGGACAGGGCAGCACTGCCCCTGTGGTTTTCCGGACCGTGAGTCTTTCCAGGGGCGGAAAGCCCCATCTTTCTGCCGCTATGATCGAACGCGCGCTCTGGTCTCTGCTGAGATACATCCGGGCTTGTCTTTCTTCCCTGTCTTTTAGCGACGTCCTCCTTCTTCAAGGAGGATGTTCTTGATGTCTGTTCTTCATGTCCCCCCACAGCTCAGTGGGTCTGCGGTCCTTGGTGGTCAGTGCCTCCAGCCTCTTCCTGGGATGTTCTCCACATTCAGATGGGATCTTCTCAAGATGGCCGTTGGACTCCCGTGGGCTTGTCTCCGCGTTCTTTGACGTCACCCAGAACGTAAAGGGGAGCAATGGAGGGTCCCACAGTCAGCCCCGGGCCTGGCGTTCCCCGCTGATGTCATGCTTCCCCGGACCCCGAATGGCTCTGGCGGCAGGCCGAATGTCAGTCATCTCCTTTCTTGTGGCAAAGGACAGAAAGTTGTCATTCCTGACGCTGGTGTGGATGGAGGGAGGCCCCGGGTGGTGCTGACGGAAAACATGACCCGGCCTCCTTGTCACTGGGGGTCAGTCAGTGGGGCTGGTGGTTCAAGTCCAGCCTGTCACTTGTTTTGCCAATGAAGTTTTCTTGGGACGCAGCCTCTGCTTCGTCATGTCCGTGTTTGCCAGCGTCTGCTTCTGTGCGTGACGTTGTTGTTAGAGCTGGATTCACTCACAGGCACCCGGGCAAAACCTGCAGAGACTCACCTACGAGAGAACCATGCCCTGGGTCCTCACCCTTGCCACTATGAGCTACTGAAGGACACAGGGCAGGAGGGCGGGGCTGCAGCAGCTGCAGGGCCCGTAGCGGCTTACTCTCCAGTCCTTTTCCGGAAGGGTTGCCAGTCTCGATCTGGGCAGAGAGAGACGACATTCAGAAATAGAGAGGGCAAAGACCACTTATGTGCCCGTGTCTCTGTGTCAAACAGACCATGCTCTCTGGCTTGGTAGCACTCCCCGAAGAGACAGATGTGTGTGGGGGTTGTTGTGGAATTGGGGGTGGGGGTGGGGTTGGAAGGCCTGTTTCTGGTAAGATGTGTGTGCTTTCCCCACCCCTGGCCGTTGCTGAGATGACCAGGCCTGCTGCCCCTGTCTAAGTCACCACCGGCCACTCCCCAGGTCTTGGCACCCCCTCCTCTGGGAGCGGACACCCGCCCTCACGTTTCCATGGCAGCAGGGTTCCCCGGAAGGAGGAAGGTTATAACCCGCAGGGTGGTCTGTCCACCGGAAGGCAACTTTGATCACCTGGCACCATGGCCCCGGTCCCCTGCCACATGCAGTCCCCTGTGTGTCCTCAGAGGGGACACCGGGACACCTGGAGCAGTCTCCCCAGGCAGGCTACCAGCAGCCCGTCACGGGAGCTGTCTGAGCTCAAGAGACGGTCAAGCTGCACGGGAGTCCAATAGCCACCAGGAGAGACCTGTCCACGCGGCATTGCTGCTCCTTGCAGAAAGAGCCCTGCCAGCCTCCAGCTGCCCCAGACCCTGCCCACCCCCTACCCCCCATCCTCTTTTCACTTTTGGTCTCCATCTGCTTTCAAGAGAGACCCCAAATCTGAGCCACCCCCAGCTGTCTGGCACACCCTGGCCACACAAACTGGGGTGGCCACAACTTCGTGGCTGTTGTTTGGGGTGCTTTGCTAGCCAGCCCCGGACGCTGGGGTGTCTTCCCACTGAAGGTTGGTCTAGAAGTCCGGTGGGTGACGCATGGGTCAGGTAGCCACAACGCCGGCAGTCCAAACCTTCCAGCTTTTTCCAGAGGTTCACAGCCTCCGGAACTCTGTCCAGGGTGGCCGTGAGTGGGAATGGACCTGGTGACCCTGGCCTTGATTTTGACCTTCTGCCAAGGAGTCCTGATGGCTCCAAAGATCAGGCAGCTGGAGACCAAGGGAAAGATGTGGGGGGGCTGCTCCTGCAGAGATGGAGAGCTTGGGGACCCCAGGGCCAATGCTGCCCTGTCCTGCAGGCATGCTGGTTGCCTGCATGGACTCGCGGCAGAGGTCGTGGTTTGAAAGCCGGTCTCCTGTCCAGCACATAGTGACTGCTCTAGGGCCAGTAAGTGGCACCGAGTGACTCCAACCGAAACCAAACTCACTGCCGTGGAGGCTGCTCCACTCAGACGCTGGCCGGGGAGGGGCACGTGGGCCCTGTGGGCCTCCCAGACAGGCCCCCTTTGCGGGAGCAGAACCCCTCAGCTTTCTCCTGTGGAGCAGCTGGAGGTCTTGAACCGTTGATCATGTGGTCAGCCACCCAGGGCTTATGCCAGCGCTGCACCGACCCTCTGAATAGTTGACTCACAAATACCAGAGAACAAAAAACAAAGACAGTCCAGGCCTCCTGTCGGTCCCTGGGGGACATACTGCCCAGGGTCCATCCCCTGAGTCCAGGGCATTGTCAGGACGGAGGGAGCTTCCGCTGCACCCCCTGCCCCCAGCGAGCAGAGTAAAAACCCAGCCGGTGGCATTTCCTGAGCACCGGTGCTGGGGAAGCCGGGAAGCTGTGCCTACGTATTTTTATAGGCACCCGACATGTGGTTTTCTGTTCACCCCACTGAACAATGTGTTTGTGGGGCAGCAAGAGCGGGTGGGGGCATCCACCCACCATGTGCTTTTGCACTCAGCTGGTGGGCGTGGCGGACCCAAGGATGGACCCAAGGATGGCTTGGTCTTGGGTTCCGCAGCAGAGCACCCCTCCCCATCCTGTGCTGAGCCCCTGAGATGACAAGGATAGAGACCCCTAGGGGGTCCTGGACTTCAGGATATCTGCCCTGCCATTGGGCACCCAAGGGCACCACTATGGGGCTGGAGGGATTTCTTAATTAAAATTTTTTCCTCCAAAACTTGGTGCCTATGGAGGCCATGACTGGTTATTCTCGCTGCTGCTGCTGCTGTTGTGTTGTCGTTAGGTGGTTAGGCGTCCTGGGCCGGGTCCCACTGCAGCGGGGCCGGACATGCTCCAGGCGGCAGCACCAGCTCTGAGCACGCCTGCGTCTGAGTCCACCGCTGCATCCCTGTGCCCAGCGCCTTCCTCTTTTCTGCCGCCCTCCACTTGACCGCCTGAGCACCCTGTCTGTGGTCCTTATATCCTCTGTGTCAATTTGGGGATTAGGAGGGAGGGGAGGGGTCTAGCCTGATAATCAGGAGACAGCCAAGTAGGCCTCTGGGTGCGTGTGGCATTCTCCTGAGCAATCTGGGAACTCCAGTCTTTGCTCCTTGGAGGTGGGAGGGCCTCCCTCTCTCTGCTCACTCCCTGGGAGATATTTTCTAAGAAGAAGCCACCTGAAGCTGCCTTGAGGCTGTCAGAGTTTCAGAGCTGAAGGAACCACGTGGAGACCCCTGCCAGCGCTGAGATACTTCCAATGCCACTGGATCCACAAGACTTGAGGTTGTTCCATCATCTGTTGTCAACGTGAAAGTATGAAGAGGGAAGGGGTGAGTCTAGCCCGTCCATCAGGTCACAGCTTGATGCTGCCGGAGGCCCCCTGCAGACCGATAGCTCACTGGCCCCGTGGCCTGCCTCTGTCCGTCCCGTCCTTGCAGACGCTGTCTGAGCCTGTGCAGACTTCACCTGTGAGGAGCCCACAGTTAGGACAGGAGGGCGCTCCATGCCCGCCTCTCTCCTCGATCCCGTCTCCCAAGACCCCGCTAAGAGCAGCTCCTTGGAGCAAGGGGCAACAGACTCCATTCTCCTGGGCTGCAGGCATGCTCCATCTACACAGAAGGGACTCAGGGGACAGCGTCCCCAGCTTAGAGTCCAACCTAGGCAGGCTCTGTTCTGTTTCCAAGACGATGGAGCTTCTATGGGCCCAGAGGTGCAGCCTGCTTGATGACTGCTCTGGGGTGATGTGTCATCCACCCTCCCCACAACCCCCCCTCCCCCCACTGCAAAGCATGTTGAAACACTAACCCCTGTGCTTGTGAGTGGGACCTTATT
Source organism: Nesogale talazaci (assembly GCA_004026705.1). NCBI lineage: Eukaryota > Metazoa > Chordata > Mammalia > Afrosoricida > Tenrecidae > Nesogale > Nesogale talazaci. The sequence goes on from PVJH01024606.1 coordinate 12,948, forward strand.
TCCTTTTGTCATGCTGATGGTGGGGCCTAGCCCTGATCTCTTCTGAGTGGGTCTTACAAAGACGGCAGGACGGACATTGACACACACAGGGGGAGAGAGCACAGGTGTGGGAGATCGGCGTGGACTTGAGAAACAAGTCCAGAGACACTGCCATGTGTGTGAGAGAGAACGTTAAGTCAAAGAGGCACTGTATATTAGAAACCTGCCCAGCCCAGTGCGGGTCAAGTCCGTAAGCCCGAGACCAGCCACAATCCCTCTTCAAGGATGCCAAGTGCAGGAAGATCACAGGCCGGTGGGTGCAAAGTCTTGTGGATCCAGGGCTCTGGCAGGTCCAGGAAGGCCAGAGTGTGGCCCCCTCCAGGGAGCAAGTGTGAGGGAGGCCGGCTGCCGAGAACCCTTTCTCTCAGTCGCCTTCCAATCAAGCTGCCACCCGATTGAGTCTAAAGTCTTCTCACCTGTGCCTACGGGAGCCAGGTTGGGACAGAAAACCTAGCTATCCCAGTGGGAGACTGGGCAAGTCAGGGGATGCTGGGCACCGCCAGTGGGTCACCAGGAAGGACCCTCTTCTAGTGCCTGTGACCCCATGTGGACGTCTGGCCTCCACAGCTGTGAGACAAGCAATGCCAGGTCTTTCAAGCTTCTCGCCTGCGAAGGTGCCAGGTAACACAGGCAGTGCCCGCCTCTTACCGGGCCTTTCTGCTCTTATCTCCTGTCTCACATTGACAGGGTGTGTTCTGAGCTCATCTCCCAAACACACTCTTCTTCTGGGGGACCCAGCCCAGGCTCACGTTGGCTCATTACCCCCTGATTACTGCCCTGAATGATGGGAGGTGGGGCGGGGGAGCTGGGGGTGCTGAAGACCTGTCTTGCTCTGTATTGTGTTCTGGGTTTTGGCCCAAATCCGATTCTGTGCTCTCTGATGTTCAGTGAATGTGTGGTTGATTGAATCAATGAGAGGAGGATGGAGATGAATGGATGGATGGGTAAATAGATGAATGAAGGATGGGTGGGTGGGTGGATGGATGAGTAGATGGATAGATAAATGGATAGATGGGCAGGTAGATGAACAAAGGGTGGGTGGGTGCAGACATAGGTGAATGGATTGATGAATAGATAATTGGATAGTGGATGGATAGGTAGATGGATGGGTAGGTGGACGGATGGAAGATGGTGGTGGATGAATGGATGGATGGTAGAGAAGAGGTGGAGGATCAGTGGGTGGAAGATGGATGAAGACTAGAGGACAAATGTGTGCAGAGGGGGATGGATGAGTGGGTGGGTGGATGAAGGATGGGTGAGTGGAGGGATAGGTGGATGAACCAAGGCAGAAATCATTGGACAGTGGACGAATGGGTGGGTGGGTGGATGAACAGATGGAGGATGAGTGGATGATAGGTGGGTGGAAGGTAGATGAATGAAGGATACAGGACAAATAGATAGATGATAGATAGATAGATAGATGATATAGATAGATAGATAGATAGATAGATAGATAGATAGATAGATAGATGAGTGAATAGTTGAATGTGTGCATGGGCAGATGGATGAAGGATGGAAGAGTGGGAGGATAGAGAGGTAGATGGTGCTGTGTGGTAGATGTGTAGGTGAGTGGATGATGGTGGTTGGAGGGGTAGGAGGGTGAGTGGATAGCTAGGTGGAGGATGAGTGGGTGGAGGAAGAGTGCTGTGGAGGAGGTGGGAGGGAATCCGGGAGAGACCAGCTGGCGGTGCTGGGCCCCACATGGCAGAGCCTTGGAAACAAGGCCAGCCAGCCTGGGCCCTGTCATTGCTCACTGAGCCGTCAGAGCGAGCATCAATAAAAGAGGAAGGCCCTTGATGAGGCGGATGGACACAGTGGGCTCACACATAAAAACAAGGGTGTGTGTGTGGGGGGGGGGCATGGTACAAGGTGCTATTTCTCTCTGTTGTCCCTTGGTCATTGTGAGTCATGTCCCACTTGACGACCCCTAACCACAGGAGACGGAAAAGCAGACCGGATGAGAGACGTGTCCTGTTCCAGTGCGGGCCAAACTGGCGGCCTGTCTCCATGGCATCGTGGCTGTGGTCATTACATCATGTGCTGTCAATTTGAGAGGATTAAGAGTGAAGGGGTGGTGTCTAGTCAGTCAATTGGATCGTTGTCAATGAGGTCTCTGTATGGGCATGGCCTTCTCTGAGAATTCTGGAAACTCCTGTGTTTTCCTCTTTGGAGGTAGAAAACACCTCTTTCTCTGCTCATTCCCCAAGACACTCTACTGAGAAGACACATAGCACTACACCTTGTGATCTGGAGAAGCCACATGCACCTACCCTGATTCAACCAGACCTCTGGAGTGGGAGAAGCCACATAGAGACCCTGCCAGCCCTGAGATGCTCACCACGCCACTGGGTCCACAAGACTTCCCACCCACCGCCCTGTGATCCTCCTGCATCCGGCACCATTGCACATGCTTCATGAGTCTGAAGAGGGCTTTGTAGATTGCTATCGGACCTATGGGCCGAAATCAGACATATGGACTTGATCTGGACTGTCCCGGATGCTTCCTCAAAACTCTGCCCCTCTTGTCTCTACAGCTCTCTCTGGATTTGTTTCTCTGGTTTACCCAGACTAACAAGGGGCCCTTTTCCACGTGGCCAGTGTCATGATTTATGCCATCTCCACCAAGAAGCAGAGCTGGAGTTCTCCGGCAGCGGCAGCTGCCCGATGGACGTCTGAGGTCACAGTGGCTTCAGTGGCAGCGGCACCCGGCGGGGCCGAACCGAGCTGGCCGGAGAGATTTACTCTCCTCCTGCTGTGCAGGCGTCTGAACAGATGTCAGGTGATCAGAGCGTGTGGTGGGAGTAACACATTAGCTTAAATCACTGCCCGGGGAAGGAGAGAGTCGTAAAAATGTTTGAGGGAAAGGAACTATTTATGGCGGCCGTCACTGGTCACGTCCCCGTCTGCTTGCCTCCTTGAGCAGGCTGGCTGGTCAGAACCTCGCTCCCTTGTTCTACTGGGCTTGGAGGTGTGGGGTGGGGGCAAGGGGCAGCCAGAGTGCTTCTCGCAAGGCCATGAGGACTGAGGACACGTGGGCAGTGGGCACAGGGCACATGTGAAGTGTCGTCTCACCAGGTCCCCACTGTGCCAGGGGCCACCGCGTCCACTTCACAGGTGAGAGGGCAGAGGCTCCACAAGACCCAGGGAGGTTCTGGACACCATGGCAACAAAGCCATGCAGGGGCTTGCAGGGGGCCATCTCCCTGCCACACTGGGAAGACCCGGAGACCTGATGCACTGCCCCGAAGCCTTCAAGTCAATGAGGGCTCTGGGGGCCAGGTAGGGTCCCTGGCTGCCCCTCTGGCCCTTCCCACCCAAGTCTCCCAGAAGCTGTCCCCAGAAATACCCAAGCAGGTCGGCCAGTCGCTGGGGTGGAGAGGAAGTGGGGTGACCACGGCAGTGTCCTTGTGTGCAGGGAGTGTGAAGCCTGCCTCTGTGTTCTGCTCCTCGTTGGTTCCGGTCCGGTGAGCATGTTCTCCGCGGATCTCTGTCTTCGCCAGCCCCAGGAAGCCGCTACCTTCCCGATGGTGAGGGGTACCCAGGTCCACCCCATGGTGAGTCACTGTCCAGTCATGGAGACCCCAGACACCAGAGCTGACCATGGCAGCGCCTGGCGCCATCTTCCTGGGCGCTGGTGGGCTTGGGTCTCCGGTGGCAGCTCTGCCCGTCCAGCCTTGGGCCCGTCTTCCAGGGCCGGCAGGATGGGACTCAGTCCTGCGACGACGTCAGGTTTTCGCAGCCTGGTTCCCAGATCAGGTGCTTGGCTTCGTTGGGACCCTCCCGAGAAACCTGTCCTCCAGGGAGGGATGAGCCTCCCTGTTGGGATTAGGAATCTCGGGGTCCCAGCTTCGAGGGTGTCAGCAAGACGCCAGCCGGCGTGGTATGGCAGACGCAACCCCCACCCAGCGCTTGCCGTGGCCGCCTCGTGGGCTGTGTGGAGGCCTCCCCGCGGGGACCCGGCAGACGCAGGTCTCCCAGGAGACTCTCCCTGCCGCAGTGAGGGTGGCAGTCGGGAGAGGCTGGGGCGCTGTGGGAGGAGGGGAGGCTTCCTCGGGGAGGAAAGGCTGGAGGAGGAGCTCTGTGGGAGGAGCGGGGCAGAAGAGAGGAGGGCAGGCGAGCCGGACCCAGGAAGAGCAGAGAGAGCCAGCGGGCAGTGAGGGTTGGGCTGGGATCCATGTCTGCAGAGGAAGTGTGTGTGTCGGGGTGGGGGGTGGGGGGAGGCAGATGAGCAGAAGGTTCAGGAAGACCTAAAGATAGCCGAGCTCCCCGTTTCCGCAGCTCCACCTCAGCGATCGCTGTATCGAATACATTCCTCAAATCTCCCCTTGCTGATCTGACGTGAGTTCCCGCACGTATTCAGAACAGTGGTGTGGGAGTCAGTCCTGTCTCCGCCAGGGTGCCCCGACCCCACCCAGCCTGTCCTCCTAAGTGCCTTCTGTTTTCGTCCACATGCAGACATCCACGGAGCCACTGTGGTCACCATCGCCAGTGGTCAATCCGTGTCCTCCTGCTCCCTCATCGCTCAGGCTGGACACCAGGCGCCTGGCACATGGCTTGCGTGGCAGTCTCTCTTGTCTTCAGGCCTGGCCCCCTTCAGTCAGGCCTCCTCTGACCATCCTGACATGGGAACTAAGCCCTGAGAGTTGGCTGTGGCCTGAGCAGATTATCTATGGTCAGCTTGACCAGCTCTGTCCTGTGTCTGGGGTCAGCTGGTTATAGGGCAGCTTTGGCGCTGCCATCTGGCTCTTGCCCTTATGACATACCCCACTGGAGCAGGCCACCAGGGCTCTTCTCATGGTGTCATCAGGCTCTGAGAGCGCACACCAAGGCACCCAGGTCTGTGTGATCAGAGCTCACGTGTGTGTTTGCATAACAGCATAGCCATCATGAATACCCCAAACATGGATATGGGCCTGGACTTCATGGTAGTATATATCATATATGTAAATATGTACAGAGCCATTGTCATCATCATTGCCACCATCAGCACCTTCATCAACACCATCAACAGCACCATCACTTTCAACACCATCACTACCACCATCATCACCTTCATCAACACCATCACCATCAACATCATCACTACCATCACCATCACCTTCATAGACATCATCAACACCATCACCATCACCTTCAACAACAACACCTCCACCACCACCACCTCCACCACCATCACCAACATCAAAACTGTCACTGCCACCGCCACCACCACCATTATTGTCACTATCTCTATGGGCGCCACCATCCCCATCCCCATCCCCACTCTCATCACCATCATTATCACTGTGGTCATCACCATCATCATCATCACCACCACCACCACCATCACCGCCATCCTCACTACAGACACTACCACCACAGCAGCAGCAGCCGAGGCGGCACCCTTCTAGCTGGCTGCTGCCATGCTCGCCCGTAGACTCTGCTGGACCAGGACTTGCCCATGTGTTTTGCAGAGTCAGATGGGACTGAGGCTGTGAACATGGGGTGTTGTTTTCCTGGGGGGAGGGGGGGCACGGCCCACCTTCACCAGGACTGTGGCCGAACACGTTGATTGTTTCAATTTCCCCCGACCTCACAGCAGAATTCTTGCCTGTGAACTGTCCTTGCCTTCAAGGTGTGTTGAAAGCCGGCTCCTGCTCATGGCCTCAGTTCTGTTGCCTAAAATGATACTCCAGGGGTTGGCAGGAGAACAGTACACTTCCTGTGAGCGTTTCCATTCACAGCCTCCCAAAAATAACACGGAGACTGTTAACACCTGCGCACTCTGGCGGTTCCTTGCTCACAGCGGGGGAGATTAATGGGTTCCATTCAGGCCAGCCCTCTCTGACCTCATCTACGAAGCCGAAGGAACTCAGGAAATGGCTTGCTAATCCAAATCTTGATAATCCCAAGATCCTGACATTCCTTCCCCCTCCCTCCACGCTCCCCAGCCCTGCAGCCCGCCCATGCGTGATTTACAGTGTACAGGGTCTGGGGAAGACATGGAGCAGGTGACTGTGCGTGGGGCGGAGCTGGGCGGGAGAGCAGACCTGGTGTGACACGGCTCGACAGGACGGGAGGCCAGCAAGAAGGACATAAGAGGAGGGCGTGGATCTGAGAAGGAGGCAGTCCCCACGACAGGTGGGAACCCCTGTCCACCCCCGTGGCCACACTCGAGGTATCCCACGAGGCCAACAGATTCCAAGTCTGTCAGCGTCTCTTCAGAGCCTTGGCTCAGCTAGTGGGGCAGATTCGCTCTGGTGCTTTCCATGGGGCTCTTCACACTCAGCCTTTTGCAGCAGAGGAAGCTGACGTTGTCCGGGGAAGGGATGAGCTTTGAGGTCAAGTCACGGGGCACCCTTACTGTCTTGCCATCAGGGTGGGGAGCAGGCTGGTGGTCGCCCTGGCAGGTCAGTTGCAGGGCATTCTGGGAAGTAGACTCACCCTCGCTCTCCCAGTCATCAGGTAATACCTTATTTCCCTTCTCGTGGCCCCCCGGGATCGCAGGTGAAACTGGGGCAACGAGAGCCCAAGACTTCAGGCTCGTCGAAGTCCTCCTTCTCCTTGGCCTGAGTGTCTGCCTGCTTGCTCAAGCGTCTCCCAGGTACAAAGCAAAGGCAGGTCCACAAGCTCAACCCTCCAGGAGCCTCCGGAGCCCGGGCGGCAGATGGAGACAGACAGATGCCCAACAGGGCAGCGCCACTCCCTGCAGGGGAGCCTGTGCCGTGCCGTGCAGATGCTCTCACAGCCCGGTGAAAACCAAGAGAGAACCAAGACCCCTGGACAACAGCCGTGTGGGGCACCTTCTTGGACATGGACCTCCAACACCACCCCTGGTCGAGCCCTTGATTGGCTGCACCCCTCGCTGACGGTCCAGCTGCAACCCGACGGGAGGCATCAAGCCAGAACCCAGTTTTTGGATACCCAGACCTGCTCTTCAGGATCCCACGGGGCCACGGTGGGTGTAGGGTTGCCCTGCTAACCACAGGGTCATCAGTACGAAACCACCCCCTCCTTTGAGGGAGAAGGACGAGACTGCCGGCGCCCGTAAAGATGTGCAGACTCTGAGCCCCCACGGGGCAGGTCCGCTCAATCAGGGGCTCACTCTGAGTCAGAATCAGCTTGATGGCAGTGGCCTTCGGTGGCTGATCCCATGGTCTCCCGGCCACCTCCTGCAGCCTCTAGAGCTTTGCAGGAGCCCCCGTCCAGGTCTGCCCGCCCCACCCCCGGGACTCTTCCGAGGAGGCCCGAGTGACTCTGGGCTGCCATGGGACACGCTGCTTCGTATCTCCGAGGCTGAAACCCCAGTGAGGCTGGCCTGTCAGCAGTGACGGGCAGTGAGAGGGAGGTGATTGAGCCTCCGAGGACAGTGGGCAAACTATTGTTCAGCCCTGGGGCTTGGCACAGGAAGTCCGGGGCGAGGTGAAGGCCAGGCTCGGCGAGCCTTTGAAAGCATCTCTTCCCGCCACATGGAGTTTCACAGGGCGCCTGCCGTCCACACAGGTTCTTTGGGCCACTTTCTCACGTCCAGAGGCAGGACTGCGTTTGACGCCCCCCCCCCTGCCCCCCCGCTCCCACCCCCCCGGCCGCCGAACACCAGCGCTGGAGTCGAAGTCCCCGATGACGCTCTGGTCTGGAGCCAAAGAGGGTCCCTTAGTGAGGGACTCGATGGCCCCCCGAGGCTTCACAGACCCCTGTTGGGGTCACATGGGGGGAGCGCTACAGCGGGACCTGGGCTGCATATCTCACAGTGGTGGGGGTGGGGGGCAGACTCGGGGTTTGAGACCCGGGCAGTTCATCTCTGTCTTATCCTGCCTCCAGAATGGCTACAGACACCAGGTGAGAACTCGCCGCGAACGGGCGGGCCGGAGAGCCAGGGGTCACGACTCAAGCTGGCAAGTTATAAACATCCCTCCAGGGAAGACGAAGCTCCAGAGAGGCCCTGGGCGGGCAGTGGGGGGTGGGGGTGGGTGGGGGGGGCTTCTGTGCTTCAGCTGGGATACCTCCGTCTCCTGTCTCTCCCACCCGCTCTCCCGCCTGCTCCTGCTCAGGGGGCCCATACCCCAGAGGGAAGCGCCAGCCAACCCACTGCCACCCACAACCGCTACCCTGTCTGAGCCCACCGTGGTGGCCCGGCGGCCCTCCGGCTCACTTACGGGCCTTCCTCCCTGTCCCTCAAATCTCAAGGTCAGCACTTCGAAGCCATCGGCACCTCCCTCTGAGCGAGAACGAGACTCGAGAGAAACCCACCGGGGACACTTCCACCCTGGCCGTCAGAGTGGACTTCACAGCAGGGGATTTGATTGGCTTTGTGGACAACACCCTGAGCAGACAGGGAGCATGGCAGGAAGAGGGCGGGGAACACAAAGAGACTTCCTCCTCAGGCCCAAGAGAGGGTGGACGTCCACCTGTTTCAGTAGGCTGCGCGCATGTGGTCAAGAACCCGTGGTGCTGAAGGAAGACACGTCCAAGCGGCACTGAAAGCATTTGCCCCAGACAAGGCTCCGGGGTTTGATGGAATGCCAACGGGTATGTTTCCACAAGCGGAGGGAGCTCTGGGAAGCCACATCCGTCTATGCCCAGGCATCTGGAAGATCCGTATCTGTGCCCATTCCAAGGAAAGGTGGCCCAGCAGAGAGCAGACCTGACCCTGCACTGCCATGGCAGCCACACAGGTAGACGTCTGCTGCAGATGAGTCCGTCATGGTTCTAGCAGGCCGTCGGGGAGCGGCCTGAAACCCGGGAAGAGGACACGGACCAGGGGCTTTCACTACGATGTCAGATGGATCTTGACCGAGAGCAGAGAAGACCAGAAAGGCGTTGACTCGCGTGTTTGATGGTGTGGATCAAACATCAATCGGGGACAGCCTCGGTGAGAACGGGGAGGCTGAAGCACTTTTGTGTGCTCAGGAAGAAGCTATCCACGCCTTGGGAGACCCTTTCCCCCAGCCTCGGTCAGTGGTCTGCTGAGCAAAAACCCCCAGAAAGGTGGACCAGGTGGTGAAGAATGTGATGTCCACGTTGGAGAAAGATCCTTCTACCCTCTGTGATATGCAGAGGAGACCGCCCTGCTCCCTGGACGTGATAAACAACAGGGAACGCAGTCTCCCATGGGGGTAACGCCCCAATGTGAAGAAGGCCTCCTCACACCTGGGCCAGCCAGGCGTGCTGTGACACACAAGGTGTCCCTGAGGTCCAAGATCGGGGTTAAAGGACACCGCAGTCAAGAAGTCAACGGCTTAAGTAGAAAAAAAATGTGTTGAGAATGATGATGGCAACAAATGTACACACGTGCTTTGCCTGCAATGGATGAATGTGTAGATTGTGATGCGTTGTATGAGCCCCCAATAAAAGGATTGAAAAAAAAAAAGAAAAAGAAGTCAAAGGACACATCATCGCCTCTGACCAGTCAGCTTCCCAAGGCCTCTCTAAAGAGTTCAGGGGCAAAGATGTCTTTCTGACGACGCAGGCGTCTTTCTCCCAAACCGCGGTGGTTTCGATCCTTGCTTCCTCTGCCTGGGAGAGCTGGACCTCGTAGAAGAGTGGGTGCTGTTGAAGCATGCTGGCAGCCCCACGGACGGACGGAAGAAGAAACACATAAGCCTTGGAAGCAGGAACAGCCCTTAGGACAAGCATGAGGAGACTTGGTCTCACACCCAGCACAGGTTGTCTGGAGAACCCAGCCCCCGGAGAAGGACGTCCTGCTCAGTAAAGGGGAGAGGCAGCGAGAAAAGGGATGGGTGGACATGGACCGCCACAATGGACTCAGACATTGGCCTGGTGGGGATGGTGCGGGCCTGGGCACGGCTCACTCTGTACTGCAGGAAGTCTACATGAGCAGCCGCCTAAACTTTGAGAAAATACGCTTCTGTTCTGCAAAACTCCTCCCTTGTGGTGTCGGCAATGCTGCACCAGATGTCTAAGACATGGAGCGTTTCTCCCTGGGAAGATGGCTTGTGGATCAGGGCCATTATCGATCTGGCAGCTCCCAGAGCAGGGAACACTCATGTCCTGACGTCTGCACTCTTGGGGATTTTGAGAGGCTGGCAGGGGCCAACTGGTCAGGGACAGAATCTTGAAGGGGCCAGGCGGCCTGACCTTGTACCTCTGCCCTGCACCAACCTGTCTGTCCGCCAGACCTGCTGTCGTAGGACTAGTGAGCCTTGGGGTTAAAAACGGGTTGAGGTTCACGCCCCCCACGTCTCCTGCTCAAAAGAACCTTCCTGCAGGATTCTTGGAAACCTGCACAACTGCCCGTCTCTTTCCTGTGCTGTAAAAAGTGCAGCTGATGGGAAGGGGGTGGGGAGGCTCAGAGAGGGAAGAGAGAACCAACCCACAATCCTGAAACTCAGTGTCCTCGGGGAAATGGAGCAGCGTCCTGTCTTCCTGACGGGGCTCCTGGAGTTTGTCAGCTGTCACCCAGTGTCAAACAGCACGCGTCAAAACCCAGGGGCCCCCGAAAGCAAGCGCAGCCACAGCCGGGGCAGCAGCGGGAACGGAGGCGCGGACGGAGGAGGGAAAGGGCGTGGGTGCAGAGTGCAAACCCATCAGAGTCCGAATCGGCCTGAGGGCGGGAGCCTCCCCACCTCAGGTCTCTGCCGAGCACTTAACAGAGAGGGAGTTTGGCTGAGTCCCCCAGATGCAACCCTGGGTGGGGCACAGCACCCCACGATCCCAGGAGGCAGTCCCCGAGGTTCCAGCGCCCATGTCTGTGGCCAGGAGCCCTGGGGGTTTTGAACAGCCCTCAGGGCCAGGGCTGAAAAGGACAAAGGCCGGTCACTCTCTTGCCCTGCGCCCTTTGTGGGTGGACATGGTGCTGGGGTAACCTGAAGTCCCAGAGGCTGGAACTGCTGCTGGTTCAGAGCCAGAGAGAGCGCTCAGACCCGAAAGTCTGGCCCTCAAGCATGCCTGCAAGATCCGTAGCTGAGGGTCCCTGGAATGTGACCCGCCCCCCCCCCGTGTGGGCTCAGAGGGGGGTGGCTGTGGGCAGCGGGAAGGGTGAGGGTGCTCTCTCGCTGTCCAGGAGCTGGGTCAGACACACGAGAACCCTATAGGACAGAGGAGAACTGCTCCCCACCCCCGGCAGGAGTGCAGAAGATGTTCCCCATCCTGAGAGCCTCGGTCCATCTGTCTGGCTCACACGGTCAGGTGGGGAGCGTGGACAGTGGACCAGGAGCTGAGATTCGGTGCAGGAGGTAGTCTCAGAGGGCTTCCTGGGGGCAGCATGGAGGGCTGTGAGCGGATGAGGACTCCGGACATCCGGACAGCCTGAGCTCGGAGAAGGGAGCTGGATCTGAATGGTCCATTGAGGGCCCACGCAGCCTCCCGGCGTCCAGCAGAGCAGCCGTGGACAGAGCAGGGTTCCCAAGCCGAGCCGCCGCGCTCCGAGGCACAAGGGGCTGTTCATGGGGAGCCAGTGAGAGCCCCCAGCCATTCCCAGGGTTGTGGTGGTGGGGGGGGGGGTGAGTGTGAAATCACATTTACACAGGGAGGTGGGAACCGTTCTGAGAAGCCATTTATCCGTAGTCCCCAAAATAGGTTCCCAGGGCCGGGGAACGGCGTCCACACAGCCTGGGGCGTCCTCCTCGTGGGCCCAGCCCCGCTGCCACCGGGGTGGGGCTGGCGACTGGGATTGCCCCGGCTGTCTGGGGCTCCCTCTCCTCACCCCACCCCCCCCATCCCCAGTAGATGCGTGTGTTGAACTTGGCAGTGGGGGTGGAAGGGGCCGGGAAGCCCTGGGGAGACTGGGAGCCAGGGAGGGACTGTGGCGGGCAATTCCAGATCTGCACGCCTCTGCAGGCTGAGGGCGCCCATTCTTCAGGCTGGCGACGTCTGCTGGGGTGGCTGACTCTGTGGCCCCTCTGGCCTGTAGTCAGGGGTGGGAATGTCAGTGGGACAATGGAGATATGCCTTGTGTTGGCCAGGCCCCTGGGCAACAGACTCTGGACCTGAAACTCCATCGCGGCCTGCATGGAGACCTGGGAGACGGGCCAGGAGCCCTGGGGGCCTATTGGGCATCTAACCACGTCAGCAGTTCAAAACCGCCCACTGGTCTTTGGGGGAGAGATGAGGCTGTCTGTCCCCACGAAGACCTGCACTCTTGGAGCCCCTACCCCAGGGTCAGTTCTACCCTGTCCTAAAGGGCCACTGCAAGTTGACATTGATGGGGCCGCAGTATTCTTATCGATTTGTGAGCCTGGGTTTTGTCAAAGCTGAGTTGGGGGGCGACGGGATGCAGACTGGAATTGGGGTGATGCATGCAGGAGCAGGAGGCAGACTGTGCCTCTCTTAGTAAGGGTCTGATCTCAGGACCCCCTCCCCCACCCCGTACTGGCAGGATTCAGGGCCACGTGCTTCCCGCCTCCCTGCACCCGGCTGAAGCCCCACCAGGAATGTGCAAGGGTCCTTCCTGCTGCCCTGGCTGGGGCAGGGACCTGGGCTCATGAGGAAGCTGCAGCCCCATTCAAGAGCATTGTCCTCAGAGGAGGTGGGACCACAGGCCAGAGGGGCCTGGCGATGGGGAAGGCAGCTGGGCAGTCCTCCTGGAGACCGAGAGACTTGGGCCTGCCCATACGGGCTGCTGGGTCCTGGCCTCTTATAGTGCCTCCTCCTGGGCCAGACTGGTGCCTGCACCTGCTCCCCACACATAGCCCTCTGGCCCAAGCAAATGTCAGGGGTGGGGTGGGGGAACTCTAGAGGCAGAAGAAACCCCGCACCCCAAGAGTCCCCCCCCCGAGGCCTCTCTCTTCGTCTTGGAAGGAGGTGTCCGGGTGGCTGCCCTGTGCATCTGTCACATTGAGCCCACGCTTGTCTTCATGTCTGTCTGTCTCCTCCCCTGAGGAAGCGTGGAGTGATGCGGTGGTGGTGATGATGGTCGGGGTGCTGTCCAGGAGGGACCCCATCCTGTCCGTCCCCACTCTTGGCAGCCCAGTCGGACGGGGGTTGGGGGATGGGGAGCGAGCGTGCAGGTCCTGGAGCCGGCCGCCTCATCCTCCTCCCTTTTAGGGTCCGGCGGGTTTGAACTTTCGGCCTTGAGGCGAGCAAGCCGACACTTAACCCACTGCACCACCAGGGCACTCAGCGGGCACATAGGAGCCAGCCCCCTGCCAGGAAGTCCGTCTGTCCTCACAGTGACCCTGTTGGAGCAGAGATGCCCAGGCTAGGTCCCAAGGCCTGGGTTCCTTCCACATTGTGGCTCTGTCCCCCCCACCCCTTCCCAGGGAGGGGGGCCTCTGGAATCCTCCGTCTTCATTCCAGGAGACCCAGGGGGCAGCGGGATCCATGCTTGGCCGGTCACAGAAAGGTCTGTGGAGGTTCTAAGGTTCCAGTCGCTTTGCGAGAGGAAGATGGAGCTGCCTTCCTCCTCACCCACAGGGCAGTGCTGCCCGGTCCTGTCCTGACGGTAGGTGGTGCGTTGGGGGTCAGTGAAGGGCAGGGAGGGTCTTGTTTCGGGTCTTCCGGGAGTGGGTGGGGAGGGGAGCTTGACAACAGGCGTCTCTTAGAGCCCTGGGTTAGAGGGCCCTTCTGCTCCATGTCCCTTGTGAAAGGAGCAGTCTGAACGGTGGGACTGGGGGGATGTCTGGTGCTGACTGGGCAGCCACTGGCCACCTTGGTGTGGGGCGAGGGTGTCCAGGCGCCGGCCTCTGCCACTCCTGAGTGGGTAAGGCAGCAGAGACGTGGCCACTGCCGCCGCTGTCGTCGGAGGGCCCCCGGAGCTGGGTTTCAGGTAGGACACGACGGGAAGCATGAGGAAAGCCATCAGGCTCCTCTCTCCAGGGCTCGGTCCAGGCTGTCCCGGCCGTGTTCCAGGAAGCTAGCCCGGGCGGGGCTGCTCCGAGAGGGGGGATTTGGCGGGACGGAGCCTCAGGAAGGAGGCTGCCCAGGACGTCCGGCTGCAGGTCGGTGTTTACTTGACGAGGCCTGTTCCTCCCCAGGGGGACAGGTGTCCCGAGCGGGGGCCCCCGGGTGTCTGCACAAGGTCTGCTGGTGGGGCGGACGGCGCGGCCTTCAGTCCCGCTGGGAACGCCGAGTTTCCCAGGGAAGGGTGCCGGGGGGAGCCAAGCACACCCCCCACCCTCTGGGGCATCCGTCATCCCGTGTGAGCGTGTGTTATTTTAATTCCGGGAGTTGGGCTTGAGTTTGCAGGCACTGGGAGGACGCCCGCCCGCAGGGCCGGCTTGTGGGTGACTCAGGAGGGGACACTTGGTCCTCCCTCATTCCGGCAGAGGCAGGCGTTCCCTGGTTCTGGGCCTGGGGCATGGGGCGGTGTGAGGACAGAAGGCAGGGCCACAGAGCTCAGGACTCATGTCTTCTGTCTGCCTCCCCCCCTCCCCCCCACCACACACACACCTCAAACCCATGTCTCAAACCCATGGTCATCTTCCAGCACTGCTCACTCCTCGCTTGGCTGCCCCCTGCCCTCTTTGTCCCTCCATGTCTCCACTCCCCTGGCCCCTGGGGTCTTGATCTCGGGCGCACAGATGACGTGCCAGGTCAGGGGGTTCACAGGAGCCCTGGAGGTGCATAAGCTAACCCCTTGGTCTCCAAACAGAGTAAACACGGTGAGAAGCCACCAGAAGTCACACAGCAGAAAGACCTGGCCACCTGCTCCCTTAAAGATCAGGCTCAGAAGGCCCGGCTGCTCAGACTCACGGGGTCACTGCATGTTGGGAGGGCCTCATGCCCTCCAATGAGAGGTCACAGCCTCAGCAGCACCCCACTTCCACAGGCCACGGAACTGGTGCTGAGCCCTGTTCTGGAGGGCAGGCCTGGTCTGCAGATCTTGTGGTTCGGACGAGTGCTGAGCTTGCTCCTCAAAGGGCAGTGGGGGGTCGTCGAGGGAACACCGTGTGCCCCACAAGAGGCAGGGGTGAGGGGAGAGAAGAAGAGAGGTAGGGGAGAGGTGGGCTGGGGAGAAGTCACAGCACAAGAGGAGACAGAGGTGGGGAGAGATGAGAGAGCAGAAGCAGGGCAGGTTGGAGAGGGGGAGAAAGAACATGCAGGCTAGTGTCCCTGCAGGGTGGCTCTGGCAGCACCCCCACTTCCCACCCCACCCCAGGGTGGTCCTACCCTGGCCCACAGGGGCACTAAGAGGCCGCATCGACTCCACGGGAATGAGGCTTGGACTTGGTGACATCCTGGTTGCGTGTCAGGTTCCCAACCACCAAGTCAGCAGTTCAGAAGCACAGCTGCTCCTCAGAAAGCCACGGGGGCAGCTCTGCCCTGCCTCATAGGGCGGTTGGTCGGGAGTCAGCGTGGACTCGAGAGCATCTTGGTCTCGGTTTGGGTCACTCCTTGACCACGGTCAGGCGACCGTCCACTCGTGCCTCCAGACCCTTCTTCCCATGCGAGCCTGAGCAGAGTCATTTTAAGGTCAAGACCTTACCTGACCACAGGAGCCCTCCCTGGTCTCCCTGAGCCCCTGGATTGGGGGTGGGTGGGTAACACTCTTCATTCTTCCCTACTGATGGCTCAGAGAGGGACCCTATCTCCTCCCAGGCCCCCCGGGGACCCCAGGCCTCTTTGGGGCAGCCACTCTGTGCTGGTCCTGCCAACAGGAAGGGGCTAAGGACAGAGGGAGCCGTGATGCCTGACTGCAGCCTCTGCACAGCATTCCAGACACAGGGAGTTCTGGAGATGGCAGGGGGTTATGACAGTGACTGGGGTGCAGCACTGCTCATGGGAGCTGGCTATGTCTGAGGGTGGCGGCGGCCCCCACTCCTTGCTCTTTTTGAGTCTGGGGGTCACTGTCAGCAGCCGAGGTGAGCTGTGTGCTCGTCTCCTGCAGAACTGGGCACCAGGGATGCTGGACTGAAGCAAGCCAGGAGTTAGCTAGCCTCTCTCAGCCCCAGGAGATGCCCTGGCATGGGGCTGGCTGGGTGCCTGCCCTCTCCCCAGTGCCCCACCTGCGACACGTGCCCCCAAAGCTGGCTCCCTGCCAGGGCACTCGGTGGAGAAGGGGTGGCTGGGTTGTGCCCTCGCTGGGCAGGCCGGGCTCAAACGATGGCCCAGCAGGCTGCAAGGTGGCCAGCGAGGCTGGCTGCAGGAGCGTCGTTTGTAGGCCAGCGCGGGGCCGCCAGCTGGGAGTCCTCAGAGACAGGTCTCTAATGCAAACAGTGGAAAATTAGATAATGCCACCAATCCATCACTGTCGCCACCACTGCCGGGCTCACGGTCACCCCCACCTCTGTTTATATACTCGGGGCCCCTCCTGTTGGCCCCTGTGTAAGTGTCAGGGGTTGTGGAGGTGGGTGAGTGTGTGAGGCAGAGTGGGGGGTGCGCAGTGTGTATCTAGGTGGGTGGGTGGGTGAGAGCGGGTGTGGGTTTGTGGCCATGAGAGAGTGTGTGGGGGTGTGAATGCGGGTGAGCGATGTGTGTGTGAGACCCCGAGGGGCTGTGCGTGACAGCAGGGGTGAGTGTGTGTGAGGTGCATGTGCATGAGTGTGTGTGCACACGTGGGTGGGACATGTGTGTGTGAGGGAGGTATGTGTGCATGAGTGTGTGTAAGAGAGACTAAGAGTGCATGCATGAATGTGTGCATACACGTGGGTGGGGTATGATCATCAGTGCACAAGTGTGTGTGTTTGCGTGTGAGTGTAGCATGTGCACAGGTGTGTGTGCTTGTTCTACCTTTGATTGCCTCTGTTCTATGCTTACTTCCTCTTCTTTTCTCTGCATATTTCTTCCCCTCCTCCCTCCCTCCCTTCCTCCCTCCCTCCCTTCCTTCCTTCCTTCCTTCCACCTGCCTGTGTCTGTTATTCCACAGTAACCTCTTCCTTGTCGAGGGGCTACCCAAGAGAACTTGGTGAAGCGGGGTTCTGGGGAGGGGTCTGCTGGGGCCCAGCCTCCTAATCAATTCTCTGCAGTCTCATCTCCTTCTCCCAGGACCAGGGAGGCGGTCCGACCAAGACGACTCGGACATGTTCTTCAGAGAGGTCTGTCCATGCAGAAGGACATTTTGCTCGGTCAGGCACAGGGCAGGGGTGGGGAGAGGGAGAGGGCGAGAGAGAGAGAGAGAGAGAGAGAGAGAGAGAGAGAGAGAGAGAGAGACATGGGCGGCATTGATGGACAAGGACTTGAGATCAGAGGGGAGGACGGAGAGCAGTGGGTGGTGCTCCCCTCTACTGGACTCCTGGCTGCTCTGAGTCAGCCCTGACTTCCTGACCCTCGCCCACAGCCATGGCCCACGATGCCGGAGGGACGCACGCAGGGTGGGGAGATTTTGCCTGGGGGGGGCATTAAGTTCAGGGTCATGTGTGGCAGAAGGATTAGGAGCCTGGCCACACGGTGAGAGGAATCCGACTCTCTCCCTGAATGACACGCAGACACGTGGCCGTGGCCGGGCTGTGGGCGTGTGCATGTGGTTGGGCTGCGGACCACATGTGGATGTGGCAGGGCTGTGGGCAGGTGGACATGGCTGGGCGGCATCCCAGAGTTTGACTCACACTCTTTCAGCTGAACGTAGATAATTAGCAAGAATGGAGTCTGATTCAGAGGTCATTGGCCGTCACGCGTGGACAGGCTGTCTGTTCTCCTCCTTTCTTCGGGAGCCCCATCAGCCAGGTGGTCTCCCAGCCACATGGTCAGCAGTTGGAAACCATGAGCAGCAGCCACGAGGGAGAAAGACCGGGCTTTCCATACCAGTGAGCAGCGATGGTCTCAAGTCAGCCTTGACTACGTGGCAGAGACAGTGGCTTGGTCTGTCTTCTTTTGTTCTTCAAAGCCGGCCATCTTTGGGACTGTCCCCATGGAAACAGCAAGAGGAGGCCACGTGTCAGCGCGTGTCGGCATCTTCAGGAAATGGGAGACTCTTCGTGGCACCCGGGCTGGTTTCGCCAGAGCAGCAGAAGCACAGGGAGACCACGAGGCGATGGATTGGAAGGGCAGCCATCTAAGCCAGGAGTCGACTAAGTCCAGGCGGAAGAAGCCCGCTGGCCGGTGTGATCCAAAGGTGACGATCACAACGCTTGGACTTGGTGAAGAGGAAGGTGTCAGAGCTCACATTAGGAACACCCACTTTGTGCAAAGGGATGGAGGGCAGTGGGAGCCCCAGACCCATCTGCAGAGTGTCCGGTCAGACTGAGCCACGGCAGACCCTCCCCATCAAGCAGAGACCACTATCTCCTTGAGGTTGCTGCCCAAACTGGACGCGCAGCCAGTTGACCTCCCTACAGATGAGACCTGAATGTGTTTTGGGGGCAAGTATCTCATGGGGGTCCCGTGACAGGCATGTCTTCCCTGACTTCTGGGGTCTTCTTCCTCTCATGCATTGTGCACCTTTTGGGTTTGATACTCATATGATCTCGTCCTTACCGTCCTGGTGCGGTTCGTTGTATTTTCATTATTTTCTGGGGGGTTTCCCAGCTGTGAGGCGCAGGAGGAGTGGAAGTACAGCGGTAACAACTGATGCAAGGTGTTACAGGGAATGCAGGGGAGGCGGTGCACGACAGACAGGGAGGGGAAGGGGGCTCGGGAGGATAAATAATGACGGTGGGAGGGCGGAGGGAGCACCAGAACCCGTTGTGAATGCACAACTCGTTTGAAAGGCAACTTAACCACGGGGTGGGGGGCTATCCGGAGACCGATGGGGTGCTGATGGTTCAGCTCCTCTGGGTGTGACTGAATGACTGAGCTAGTCAATGGTGTGACACGCAAATTGCATGCCAGCCATACTGTTGAAAAGGGGCGGGGGGGAGGTGACAGATTCAAAGTCTTCCAAGAGGACTCTCTGGGAGGGTCCTGCCCACCCCTTCCCCGCTCCTCTGCCTCCTGCCCACCTCCCACATAGCACAGGAGGGCAGGGACAGGGAGGGAGGCTTTGGTTCAGCCCGTGGGAAGTGGTCCCGGTGCCTGCCTGGCACCCACCTCCCTACTGTGTCTCCGAGTCTACACAGGCACCCCCTCTGGACCTCGCCCACTTCCTCGAAGCCAGCTGCCCCTGATGCCCTGCAGACTGCCCGGGGGCCAGTCCCACCCTCATCCTGACCTCGGGGCCCTGGAACCAGCCCTGCTGCTTTCAATCCAAGTGTGGGGCTCTGACAAACTCGCTGGCTCCTCCACACCCACCCCACGCCGGGCTGCAGCTAGGAGTCCCCCTTTAGGAAATGTCATGATTAACCTCTAACCTCGCCATCTCCGAGGGGCACAGCAGCTGGGCAGGTGGGGGTTAAGGGCACACGGGAACAGGCAGGACACATGGTTCCTCACTGTGCACTGTGGCCACCCTGATGTGGTGGTGAACGCCTTCCACACGAGCCACGGCTCTTTCCTCCCCCCTTCTGCCCTCCCCTCCTGCTCCCCTCCTTCACCTGTCCCCTCCCCCTCCCACTTTCCCCTCTGTGCATTTGAGAAAACAGGACACAGAGCCTGGTTGCCGCAAATCCCCATTTCCTCTTCCCAGGGGAGCCCGACGTCATTCCAGAACAGGCTCTGGGGACTGCAGCCTCCTGGAGCACCCTGGAGTCCCTTCCACACTGATGACAAGTGCCACCCTCTCTGGGGTGGGATGGGGGACCCAGATACCCTGGCTCCCTGCCACAGCGGCCCCTGGAGCAGACCTGTCCGCAGGGCCCACGTGTGAGTTTGGGGACTGCCAGGGGCTGGGTGAAATGCACATTCAAATTCTGGGGTACGAGGTCTTTGAATCTGCCCCTCCCCCTGATCCTGGGTGGTGGTACTGACCTGGGGACCCTGTGCATCACCAGGGGAAGTGTCTACCCCAGAGTGTGCCCAGCACAGCAATGTCGCCGGGCAGGGCTGTCACCCCAGGCAGGTGCCTGCAAGCTGGTTTGGACGCCTGGCCTCTCCAGCAACAGGGTAACCAAACCCCGACTGGTCCTGTGTTTTCTCACGCACATGGCCACCATGGAGCCCACTGTTGCAGCTGTAGTGTCTGTCCATCCCGCCGAGGGCTCCTCCTGTGCCCTGGTCCTCCATGTGACCACACAGGTGGCCCTCTGCA
>PVJH01024607.1:0-32945 GCA_004026705.1 Nesogale talazaci
CCCCCCTGCTTTGTTAACTCCTCTCTAAACTGGAAAATCAACACCAGCTTTCCCATAGATGGAAGAGATAGCCCTCGTTTGGGAACCTGACCCTTCACGCTCACAAAGGGACTCTGGAGAAGGGGGTAGGCAGGCACTTGTGTTTCCTTAGCCGCTGATTAAATTAATAACCATCTAATCATTGTTTATTAAGACAGGATCCAAGAGATAGGGTTCCTCATCCCAAGTTTATATATTACATTCGCTATGCTAGAGGTATATACAAGGGAAGGGTGAGGAAAGAAAGGAAGAGCGTTCCTAGAGAAGAAAGTGTCTGGGAAAAATATCATTGTATTTTATGATTTATCTTTATTTACATCTGCTACAATGGTATTACAAGTAAAAATGCATCCTTAAAGAACGGAGATAGAGAAGATGTGAAATTAGAACACGCAATCTACCGATGAGGGAAAAAAATGGAGATACCCAAAAGTATGGAAATAGTTCACATTACGTTATGTTACTTACTGAGGTGAAAGCCATATATACACTTTAAATTATATGTACATTAAACTCCTATATATATATTTATGTCAGCATCACCATCCTTGCTCATGTTGGTTTTGACTCATGGACAGCTATGTAAAGTAAACTATTATTCCTTATTCACATGTTAAATTTGACAGGTGGTGTCGTGATGATACATTAACATTCACCTGTGAGAGTAAGAAAGGATCATTTTAAGGTGTATTAACTGCCTCTGACTCTGAGGGACAAATCCGCCAGTGTGGTAGCCACACATTTACATGTTGGAGAAACAGAACTCATTCAGAAGCCACATTAATATGATAGGCGTCCCACAGGAAGCCCAGGGTTACTCCTGTTCTTCCCCACACCTAAAGCAGTGCTTGGTATATCATCTGTCCTTACCAACTATTTGTTGGATGAAACGTACATTTCACAACTGCTCATTCTAGAAACAAATTCACTGGATAGACATAATATCTTCAGGCATCAAGCTGACATGGTCATTATCTCTGTGGTGTCTATTGGTTTCAGTTACACTTCTACGAAGGAAATCAAATCAAATTCTAAATTAAGTAAATATTGAATTTTGATTTTCTGATATGTCTGCATGACTGGTAGATTGCCATGGGATTGCATGGTCATCTGGGCAGGTGGGAATTTTCTCGTGTGTATTTTTCATCTCTTCATTAGACTGCTTAGACACGTTGTCACTTCTAGTAAAATAAAACTCAGACTGTCACATATATCGGTTTCATCATT
Organism: Nesogale talazaci; assembly: GCA_004026705.1. NCBI lineage: Eukaryota > Metazoa > Chordata > Mammalia > Afrosoricida > Tenrecidae > Nesogale > Nesogale talazaci. The sequence continues at coordinate 1,267 of PVJH01024607.1, forward strand.
TGTAAGGCAACGTATGACGTGCAGATCTTCCGTTTAAGATGCTCCACTGTAAATCCAAGTTGCCCTCAACTCCTCAACGACTTGGGAGGACTGTTTGCTGTGAAAGCAGCCTCGGAGAATACGCCTTGCCATTTTCTTGTTAGGTCGCTTATTTGAAATGAGTATGAGAGCAAAAATACCGACTTACAAATGTTGCCATGAACCAATGCTAAAATTATGGAAAGTACCTGTCCCATACTTTCACACACCAACTCCTGCCCCAAAGTGAAGATCGTTTGATTTGAAAACAAAGAACGGACTAATTGGTTTACCACTAAGAACCACATTTTGTGTTTGACAAGAGGAGATCCAGTTTTGCTTTGGTACTTATGTGCCTGCTTATTTTGACTAAACATGTCAAGGAAAGCAAAATGTCCAGTCACATCAGCTGGCAATTAGTTGTTTTATGTGTGTTTCAAATTAATATTATGGATTAATATTTAAATAATCATCCTCCGTGATTACAGTAAATGAACAAATTGTCCCAGGCAGGTTCAGATAGGATCAAAGGATTAGACTTATGAAATTGAGAGGAGAAAAATATTGTCTAATGCCCACACTCGCTGCCCTGAAGTCCCAAACAACTGACAAAGCAGTTCTAAGAAGTCTCACAGAGAGCGTCAGGGAAGCGTCTAAGTTGTGGTTTGTTCATTCCCCCTCACTGGCGGTGCAGGAGGAAACCTATAACCTTGTCAACAGTCATTTATGGACTGGTACTATTTATGAAATATATCCGTAATGCATTATAAATGGTATTTGGAAATAATGCCATTGGCGGGACCGTCAACAGCCCATTTAAATTGCTTACATGACTCCATTTCTTGAATTAAGCTACCCACAAAATCATCGCCAGGTGCAAAACACATAAGGATGCCTCCTTAAAAGAACTGTACTGTATGTATGTGACTGCTATTTCACACACGCACGCACGCGCGCACACACACTCACACACAAGTTTACTCTTCTCGTGCTTGTTTATTTTTAACTGTCTCAATAAAATGTTTTTGCCCTCCCTCTGTTTTACTAAAACATGCCTATCTGGGAAGGAAAACAGATGTAGAATTGTACGACTCCGTCTTGCTTGGGCTTTTTCCCTGTCAAGTAGAATTTATGATCATTGTCACACAAGAAGAGAGTCTAAGTGAAACAGACAATACGCCAGGAAGCAATTGCTCGGGTACTTTAACACTGCAGCTTGGAATTCAGGATTTGGTTACTAAAATTTCATTTGATTAAACCAAATAAGTCTAAGATATCCTTTCATACACAACCACCCCCTCCCTCAATAATTGTGAAAAATTAAAAAGTGGTGTGGTGGGGAGGGCGGAAACATGAAACAAACTAGATGATAAGACCTGTAAAATAGCTTTAAAAAATATTCCTTAAATCTCCAACTGGGTGACCTCATACTGCTCCAGTCGCCTCCGAAAGCTTCCTCTCTCGGGTGGTATATTGCTCTCGATAAACAACACTCTGGTTTGATTAATTAGGCTTCCCACAAAACATATGGCACTCTAAGTTTTCAATGATATGCTAAATAATAATCTCGTAGACACTTTAGTCCCAAATTAATGCCAAGTTTATTATAATAAAATAATCCTAATCAGAAATTTAAATACACTCCATGTAACCCAAGGAGAGTTCAAGATGAAAATCATTCCTGTGAAAATGTTTATCTTAAGGCTTTGCCTCTGAGACTGGCCATCAGATAGACATGGCATGTATGTTCCCAAGCAATAAAGCACCATTCTAAAAAATAATAATAATCAGCTCCCCCACAAATCTTTGAAAAATAGAAGTCACAAGAAATTTCTCTGGGAGACCCCTGCTCTCCCTGTTCAGACTAGAATGAGAAGACTTAGTGGTAAAATATTCACAGAGAGTACCTCACCGTATCCATCCTAAGGCCAGTTTTTAAAGTAAATCCGGAAACCTTTTGACTCCTAGTTCAGTTGAGAAATGTTTCATTCAGCGAAGATACTGATTTCAAAACTCGCTCTTTAGCACAAACTAAAACGACAGCTAAGGGATACCCAAACTTTTAAAACATCACTTTGTGGTCTTTTGGAAAGTCAAAACAGCCAATAGCCTACATGTAATAGTTACACCAACCTTTACAATTAAGCGTTTTGCCATATCTTTACCCGAACACGATTTAACGAGCTCCCTGCCTGCACGGACACGAACAGCACGTCCGAAAGGCCAGGGGAGCTGCGGCCACACATGAAAAGCTGCCACTGTTAGATGCCACTAGTAAACCATCTTCCAAGTGTAACAAAGTGGGAGAGAGAGAGAGTGGGGGGTGGGGGAACGTGGCTGTCTCTCCCGGAGGAAGGGAGCAACAAGTAGCAGGAACAGAACAGTCTTCTTGCCAGCTACTCGGTTCTCACAAACTAGAAAGCACTCGGGGCTGGGGTCTCCCCGCACGGAACTTGCAGGAGCCGGAAGCACCAGCCTGGAGCCCACCTGGCAGGGGAACCCACACACATGCGTAAACAACCCTGTTGCCCAGCAGCCCCCGGTCAGGGCTCTTGGAGGCCAATCCCTTCCCTCCCTTAGCCACTGGGGAAGGGCTGACCCCCAGGGCTGGCCATACCGCCACCCCCTCCTCAGAATAAAGTGTCCATTGTCTTGCACTGTACTCATTGTGAAAAAACAGTTCTTGGGGTAAGCATAACAATTATCGAAGCAACCAAGCAAAGGCAATCAAGATATTAATGCCAGGGGGAGGAGTAGGGGAGGGGGCACAGCCAGAAAGGCAGAAAGAAGGGGGGTAAAAGAAGCAAAAGACCGCCAATGAGTTAACCGATGAATTGACCCAAGGATGAATTTCATATTCACACAGCCAGCAGAAGGGTTCCCATTCACATCACGACTGTCGTGCACAAGAGACCATTGTCTCCCCCACAGTAATCGGAATCGTCATTTTTTTTTTTTTTTTAAGCGTAGCACTCTCGGGATGGGAGATGCTGCCTTTCTCAAAGCCACTGCTCTTCGTCCCAAACATTCTGCTGAAAGTCACCACTTCTCCCCAGATGATTTCCAAGTTCCAACACAGGAGTCATCAGTGTTTTGAATGTTGATGCTTTTTTTTTTTTTTTAAGCTTTCTCTTCCCCAAATTTGCAGCTGACCAAACAGGAGCGGAGAAGAGACAGGGTGGAGGAGAAAAGGCAACAATAAACAACAACAACAACAACAACAACAAAGACGCAGCAACAAAAACTCCACATGCATTTGCCGGAGCAAAGAGAAATAACGAACTGAATATGCATATCCTCATTAACTAAATTTAATTACGCTGAGTGGCATAGTCATCAGTGGTTGCTCCAGTTACAGTATTCACTGAAAGGGAGGTGGATTCCAAATTAAGGCGAAGCGTGGGGGGACAGTCGCATACTGATGAGGGAACTTTACAACATGACACAATGCCGTCTCTGAATCATTATTCAGAGAAGCCACCAGGAAAACGACTTTGCTCTGTTTTAAGACCCAGGCATGAACAATTCGTCAAGAAGGCCGCCTGCTCCCCCAACTCCCCGCATCCTCACCCCAGCCAGCCGGCCAGGGGCAGCTGATAGACCATTTGCATTTTCCCTTTAAAAAAAAAATGAACAAACGCTCACACTGCCTTAAAAAAAATAAATAAATGAAAAAGCAGGCACAGGCCCCTGGCCACCAAAGCTGGGGAAATCCTATCTCCCCCCAGGGTGTGCGGAGACACCCCCCACACACACACCCCGACTCCCACAACTTGAGCTTGAACTTTCTGCAGGCGGCGAACTTTCTAACACGTGTGTGGAACCGGGACTCGGGAGTTGCAAAGAAAGAAAGGGGGAAGTTTAGGGGAGAGGGTGGAGGTTGGTGAGAGAGAAAAAAAAACAATGGGATCACACCAAACTTACCATCCACCAGGTCCTGGCTGACAGGTCGTAACAAAGCTGCCATTTTATGGCGCTGTCCGACGTTTTCCCAGCCATTATGCTGTCAGCAACCTTCATCAGATGCCGCTCAATGGCAGATAAGACACTAATCAAGAACACATCAGCGGTGGCTTGCTGGACTACATGTAGGCCAATCCTTATCACGCTGCATCATGGGAAAAAGCTGCCTTATTAGCAGGAGGAACTGCAATCTCACAGATAGAAAGACAAGGATCGGTTCTTTCTCTTTTTTTTCTTTTCTTTTTTTTTTTTCCCTTTTGGTCTAAAGGGATTGGTGAAAAGTAGCTAGCGTCCTTTGTGTATCATGTGTACAAGAGTTAAGTATCTTGCAAGTGGGCGGCTGACTGCTCTGCTGGGCTCTGCAGACTAAAGTTTATTTGCATTCTTCTCTGTTGTGTATTGTTCGACATGGTCCATGGTCCTGGTTGAGCAGATGAAGGGAGGGGAGGGGGCGGGGAGGAGGGAGAGGGGGAGAGGGAGCCGTAATTGCTCAGAATTAATATCTCCCCCAACAAAGACATAACAGTTTCATTTACCCGGTCAGCTCACGGTTCAGATGTCATCGGGCACATGGGAGTGTGTGTGTGTGTGTGTGTGTGTGTGTGTGTGTACATGCACAGTGCATCACACAGGTAGCAGCTGCAGCTGGATTGCACAGAGGTTGCCAAAGGCTACAAACTCCACTCTCCTGCTGGACATATGGAAGCAGTTTAACTCTTTGAAATCACTGTTCAGGAAGATCCTCTCAGGTCCTGGCCGTCCGCAAGGATAAATCATCTCAGGGAAGTTTCTCAATCCGGAAGGGGCTGTTCGAGCAGCCTGGTGCTCGCCATCTAGGGCAGCCCTGAGCCAGGTGAGGAGGGAAGGAGGGAAATTTTTGACCCACAATCTGCCACAGGGCCGAGTATCTCTCTTGCTTCACCTCTGTTCCCCAGGGAGTTGAGCCCTGGTGTCAGCTCGGCCTGTTTCTGTCTCAGCCTGGATTTAAGATGTGTTCTTTTCATAAGCACACTCAGACAGCATGAACTAACCTTGCTTTACTGAGAAAGGAAGAGGCTCCTTCGATTTTTTTTTTTGTGGTTGTTGTTATTGTTGCTGCTGTTGTTTCCCCCAGAGTAAAAGTCTCAATACTTCAAGGAGCATCTTAAAGAATCGGCCCGCTAGAAAACCGAAGGACAAGGCAGCGGGCGCTCTGCATTTTCCCAGTGCAGATGGCACCCCATCCCCACCCCCACACCCCCCACACCTCCCTCCACCCTATCCCGGAGGCCCCGCTGTGCAGCCCGGCTCAAGGGCGCCTGGTCATTCTGCCTCCTGTAGGTGCTGCCATTATTCCCGGAACCACTTCAGGCGCAAAGTTTAGATGTGACGCACGGGCCGTGAACTGATACGGGACTCGTTCCCAGGGAAGAGAAACGTGGAATCCCCTATCCCCGCCACCCCCACCCCACCCCACCCCACCCCGAGCTTTCTTTCCACTGTGTGAAGTTTGTATGCGGTTGCAAAGGCAAACCCTTCCAGCCTATGAGAAGCGGGGGCTGTGGGAGTGCTCCGGCCTTGGCAGGCTTCTGCTTCCACCTGGGGCGATGTGTCAGTCTCCGTGGCAGACATGGCAGGAGCCTGCGGTGGCCCCGGCCCAGACGGCAGCTGAGTGGCTTGCTCCTCCCGGGTGGCGGGTCCTCTGGTGCCTACAGACTCAGCTTTTCGTTTGTGGATGGTGTTTTTTTCTCTTCTCCAGCAGGAATAGGGGCCTGGAATATGCCGCCCAGGCCACTGCCTGGGAAGGTCCCCATGATCCGGATGCCCCTGGTTGTCTCTCTGCTGCCATTCCCTAATCCTGAGGGCGATTTTTCTCCTCTCCAAACGTTGATGGGAGAGAAGGCTTCTTCACAGCAGCTGGATCTTCTTGTTCTTCATTTTCTCCGATCCTAGCGGCCTTGACAACACACCTACTATGTGTCGGGCATTCCACTAGGCCGTGGGGTACAGAGAGTGCTGAAGTGTCAGTTCACATCTGTGCTCACCCAAAGCAGCCACTGATTTTGTAGGACATCAGCTGCTGGGACCAAGGCCCAGGGGAGGGAGGTGGCAGGACCCAGGGTCTGCCCAGGAGACAGCCCTGGCAGAGCCCAGACCCACACAGGGACAGACAGAGCAATTGATTAGGTGTTCCTGTGCACCTGGATGTAAAGAAGCCTGGGCTGTGGGTGTCCTTTCTTCCTATACCCATCAACCCCTGCACCGCCCACCTCCCTCAGGTGTTCACAGTTGCAGGAAATGCCCACCTGCCGGGCCCTGCTGAGCTGAGGAGCAGAGCAGACTTGGGGTGCTGGTCTGAGTACATGCCCACCAGCCAGGCCCTGAGCTTCCGCCAGCCTGGGGGTCCTGCTCAGGTCTCAGCAGCGTGTGTGGCCCGCGCACAAACTTGTCTGCTGGCGTTGTCCATGGTCATTGTCACTGTGGGGACACCCCTTGGATAAGGTTGGTGACTCTGTAGAAAGTAATGAGAGATGACCGGGGAAGCCAGCAGGAGAGAAGCTACAGTATTTCTATACAAAGGTGTCCACCTTTGGGACAATGATAAAGGCAAAGAGGACCATGGCTCTGGGCTTGCCACTGTCAATATGGCCAGAAGTGAAGAGGTGACAGGCATGGATGAATGGATGCACCACTCTGCCAGATCCAGATCCAGGCTGGGATGCTGCAGGTGCATGGCGAGAGCCCTCCCCCATCCATGTGACCCTCAGGGGCTGTCTTTCTCCCGGGTGGAACTTTTGAGTCTGCCCACACAGCCCACGCAAGGGAGCAACCAGACCAGCGGGGCTCAGTGGGCGAAGCAAGCTGGGACTGGGTCAAGTAGCTTACTGCCTCCCTCCTGGCAAGTCGAAAGACTAACGCTGTGGCTAGGTGCACCCCTCGGACTTCAGGGGACCCTACGTGACAGTTGAGCTGCCGCACACGAAAAAGAGTGGCAAGTGTTTCGCCCCCAGAGTACCCTTGGGCAGGTCTGACTCACAGCGACGCCAAGTCTGGTCTCTTGGCATCCTCTCCATGTGAGTTGCCGGCAAGTCCAAAGCACGAAACTTCCAGCCTGCTGCTTTCATCTCAGTCCCCCAAGGACTCACTGCCGTCGACTCAGTTCTAACTCATCACAGTTCTGTAGACCAGCACCTGTGGGGTTCTGAGGCTGTAACCCTTTAGGGGCTTAGAATCCGCCCCCCCCCCCTTCATCTGCAGAGTGGCTGGTGAATTAGAACTGCTAACCTTCTGCTTAACAGCCGTTGGGATTAACAGCCCAACTTGGAAGCCTCACGCTCTCAAGGCTCCTTTAAAAAAAAATCGTTTCGTTGGGGGCTCTTACAGCTCTTATAACATTCCATACACCCATTGAATCGAGCATATTTGTACATATGTTGCCGTCATCATTTCCCAAACATTTTCTGCTTGAGAACTTTGTGTCAGTTCTCTACCCTCCTGCCTTCCTCCTCCACTTTCCCCCATGAATCCTCCATCAATTATAGATTGTTATTATTTCATATATTATGCTGTCCATTCAGCTACATGTTCATTATCTGTCCCCTTCAGGGGGCTTTATATGGGTTCCCCTTTCTAACCTTTCCCCCCTTCTCGACCATCCCCTTTCCCTCCTGATATTGCTACTCCCACTACTGTTCCTGAGGGGTTATCTGTCCTGAATTCCATGTGTCCAGAGCTCTTAGCTGTACCAATGTGTGTTCTCCAGTCGGGCCAGATTTGTAAGGTAGAACTGGGTCATGGCAGTGGGGAGGGAGGAAGCACTCAGGACTTAGAGCAATGTTGTGTTTTGTCGGTGCGATACTACGCCTTGGTTAAAGCAGCCCTTCCTTATAACCCTTCTGTGGGGGGGGGGGAATATTCAATTGTCTACAGATGGACTTTGGGTCTCCACTCTAACCCCCCTCATCTGCATCAATATAGTTGTTCATTTTGGAACTTCTGGTACCTGATCCTGTGATCACCTCACGATCACACAGGCTGCTTGTTCTTCCATGTGGGCTTATTTGCGTCCCTGCTGGAAGGCTGCTTGTTTGACCTCAAGACTTGAAGATCCCAGACACTACATCTTTTGATAGTTGGGCACCATCTGCTTTCTTCACCACATTTGCTTATGCACACATTTGTCTTCAGTGGTCTTGTCAGGAAGGTGAGTATCAAAGCGGGCTGGGTTATCAGAACAAAGTGTCCTTGTGTTAAGACCTGGAGTAGAGGTCTAAAGTCCATCTGCTATCTTAATACTTAACATATAAATATATGTACATTGGCCTCTATTCCTGTCATTATAGATTAATATATTTACAGATAGCTATATCTCTATAAGTAGTTTTTACCTCCTATTTCTTTCATCTTCCTCCTGTCGTATTATTATGCTCAACCTTCATTTGGCTCTCAGTAGTTTCTCTCAGATACATTGCACTTGATTAAACCCCACTAGGCATTATACGTCCTGCTCACCATCATTTTTAGATTTCTTGTTGTTCCTTTATGTCTGAATTTGTTGGTTCCCCACTCCCACTCCCACTCCCCACACCCTCCTCTCCCATGTCCCCCAAGAACAGCGGTCCCATTCTTTTCTCCTCGGGATTGTTCATCCTATCTTATATAGATAGATGTTGGGTAAAAGAAAAACAAAAACCAACAAAACAAAACAGGGAAAAGCAAATAGAGAGTTCCAGATCTGTCTCCTGACCCCATGCCTGCTTTCCGATCAAATCTGATGAGATTCTGGGGCTCCTTAAACGCTCTGCCATTGAGTCCACTCTGACTGATAGCAGCAGGGTAGAACTGCTCCTGGAGCTTTCTGAGATGGTAAGCACAGGAGTAAAAAGTCTCCCCTTTATTCTGTGCAGTGGCTGGTGGTTTTGAACTGCTGGCCTTGGGGTTCGCAGTCCAGTGTGACCATGATGCCACACTGCAGCAGAGATGCCTCAATGGGATTCTCATGAAGGTTGGGAGGGAGATTTGCAAAATGTTAAGGCACACCTTGCTCTAGTCCCTAAAGCACCCCAGTTCTCAGCTCTTGTTCCCCAGTCTGCCCCTTTTTCTCTCTCTTTCTCCCCACCCCTCAGCCTTCCTCCTGTTTTTCACCCCCGACCCTCACCCCCAGGGGCTTCCGTAGCTCACACAACCCACTCTGTAGAACCCCAGCCAGGTTGTTAGCCCAGAGCTGAGTCTCAGCTGGAGTGCCTTGGGTCTCTCCTCACTGCAAACCAAGGAGGGATCAATCAGGAAGAGGCTGCACCTGCAGAGAGGTCCTCCTGACCTGGGTGCAGACCTGTTCAGTAGGCAAAGCCTCTTCCGGAAGCAGTGCCCCTTGTGGTCAAGAGCAGAAACGCAGAAGCCTGGTGTCAGGATGCAAATCACAGGGATGAGGGCCAAAGGTGGCCTGACCTCTCAGAGCCAGTCTTCCTCCCTGGAGAAGGGGGTTTGTTAGGATAACGTACCTTGCCAGTTCACGTGGGTTCCAGCAGTTACTGTGAGCAAGCTGAGCGCCTGATCGGTAGGAGCAAAGCTCTTGGCTTCTCCGTTTTTGTTCCAGTTAACATATGAGGAAACAAGCCCCTCATCAAACCCAGTGCCATCCAGTGGGTCCTGACTCAACGAATCTATAGGACTTCCCCTGAGTGATCCCAAGTCATTCCAAGTACATTTCCACAGGAACAGAAAGCCTCATTTTCCTCTTGCAGAGCAGCCGATAAGCTCCAACTGCCAACCGCTTAGGAGCCCAAAGTCTAAGAAACCAAACCCACTGTCCTCAAGCCAATTCCCACAGCACCCCCAGGACTCATTGAGAGCACACACATCCAGACAAAACCCACTGACAGAACCCCCCTCGCTGCCACTGAGTTGGCTCTGACTTGTAGCAGCCCTCTCGGATGGAGCAGCACTGTCCTTGTGGGTTTCAGAGACTACCTTCTGATGGGAGTAGGAAGCCCTGCCCCACCTTTCTCCTGCAAAACAGATGATGCTTTTGAACTCTCAGGGCTCCTTGTCAGGGTCCATCATTTCCCCCAAACTATATAGCTGACAATCAATGGAGAGTTGGAAAACAGAGAGAGTTGGAAAACACACACACACACACACACAAATGAAAATAGAAAATAATAATCCGAGTGGAACAGTACCGGTTTATTCCAATGCACAGAGGCCCTATAGGGCAGCATACTGGATTACAGGTTGGTTGTTACCCATAGGTTAGTGGTTCAAAAGCGCCAGCTGCTCTGCCGGTGAAAGATGAGACTTTCCACTTCTCTTTACAGTCTTGGAAACCCCTGTGGGGTCACTATGAGTCAGAATAGACTCTGTGGCAATGAGTTTGAGTGAGAATTTATTTTTACCGAAGTAGACTGCCACCTCTCTCTCCCATGGAGGGCCTGCCTCCAAAGTATGTAAAATGAAGTCTCACCATCCTGGATGCTAAAGAGCATTCTGGTTGTCCTTCTTCAAAGACCTGGTTCACTGCAAACCCCTAAATGAGGACCCTGCATAGAAGAGATGGATCTAATGTGTCGATCACGACGACTTCCAGCCCCTCAGACCTCATCAACCGTGCCTGAGACCACAAAGCCGCTGCCCAAGCCCCAGCAATGCACGTTAGCAGTTCCTTTGGGTGATGCTGTCTGAAGGGGACCGGCAGCCACATGGCTTCTCCTTGGAAGGAAACCTGGATCCTATCAAGTCCATGCCATGGGAGGGGCCTGTCCTCAGAGAGGACTCCCCACCCACTGGTAGCTGTGGCTTCCGGTAGCCCTTCCCAAGGCCTCCCTTGCGATTCGACCTCAAGTGATCTCGCCCACTTCTAATGGCTCCCAAAAGAAAGTTCCAAGCTTTATCCAGCATCCTGGACAAAAGGCCTTTTTTTTAGGGTGAGTAGCAGCCTTTCCACCTTCCCAAATGGGGCGACTGCGCATTTCCACGAATGGAAATAACGAGTGATTAAAGTGGGAGCCATGCCAGTACCCATCCATCTTCAACGCCTCCCAGCAGCAGGTGCTAGTTTCCAGGTGAAGATGGTTTTATTGAAACCAGGAGCAGACTCTGAACTCCCTTTAGCACACGGACCTGTTTGTTGTGGCTGCTTTTTTTTTTTTCCGGAAAAGTGAGTTTGGGTTTGAAATGTGCGCATTCTTAACTGATATTCATTTTTCTTTACTAAGTCGCTGAAAGAATTCCATATTCTGAACATGAGTGTTTGGAACATTTTGTCACTTGGAATGTAGCTGGTCTCTGGAAGGAGGGGCCACTATGGTGACTAGTCCAAGGAAGTTCACCTTAGACTCCGGCCGTGAGATCATGTGGCCAGGATGACCCCACGATGAAGCTTGTACTTTCAAATCTTTTACATTCTTTGGCATGGTACAAGCATCCATCAATGCACATGTCAAGAGAAATAAACCCAAAAGTCAAGGGGGCCCAGCATCTCCCTTCTGGAGATAGACACATGTGCCTATGTATATGTTGTCTCTGAGTGCAACTTCCTGTAAATCTACAGTTGCCTTCTCAAGAAAATCTAGCAACATGAAAAAATCATCAGTGCTTGTTTGGAAGTTCACCCATCGAGGGGGAAACAATATCTGGGTAGGCTCCCTGGAGGACTTCCCCATCCACGTGGTGCGAAGGACTCAGCCTCCAGCAAACAGGAAGGGACTGTAACACTATATCTCCATGTTATCCCTTTCTAACAAGAACAGTCTTGCCAAAAGATAGGCTGGTTTCACAAATTAAGGCTCCCGGAACATTCTGGAAGGCTGGTGCAAGTTCAACATATGAACACCGCAGATAAACATGAAACCCCCCAAGCCCTGATGGAAAATGGTGATAGGCGGCCTGGTGTGCCCTCCAGCAGGAAAGGTCTTATGAAGGAACAAAGCCGGCTGCAGACTTCTTAATGACTGTGTCAAATTCCCCCAAGGCTGGACTCCTAAAGGGCAGGGTTATCTCTCTGGGTTGCGTTAAGAGGCAAATTTCCCCCAGTGCCAAAAGCACCCTCCCCGCTCTCCTCCCCTGCCCCAGCCTTTTGAAGTCTGTGCATATTGTACACACTCAGGGAAATGACTAAGGGACAGGCAGGCTAGGGGAGGACTATTTGGAATTAGGAGAGAGCAGCAGTTTCACCTGTGACTTGGTGTTGCCTAGGACAGAGAGGAAATGATGACAACGGCCATTCCCAGCCTTGGGGGCAGAAGGGGCAGTGAGTTTTCAGTTCAAGGTAGCGGAGCATTGTGGAAAAGAAGCAGAGAAGAGCAGCACAACTTGAGGAAAGAGCCAAAGAGCGAGCCGGAGCTTCTGTTAAACATAAAAGATTTGGTTGAGGAAACAAAGCTACCCACCCAGCACAGGGCAAGTGCCTTGTAAGGATTCACCCATGTGTTGCAGTTGAAAGGGAGCCTCACAGAGCTTAAATACAGAGGATCCAGGAACGTAGCCTCCCACTCCCCACCCAAGTATCAATCAAACCCAGGCTGGTTGACATTTACAAAATCAGACTTTCACAGACACAAGGCAGTGGAAAGATGCCTCAATCATTATCTTGCCAGATCACAGAGCTTAAGGCATGAACCAGCTTTTTCTATAAGCGTTTGGAAAACCAGTCCTCACCAAAGGTTTTCCTGGGGACCATGCTGTGAGAGGGAGGAAGGATGAAGTCTGGAGATTAGCTAGCTGACTTTAGAAATAAGCAGGACACACAAAATAGAGGCTGGTGTGCCTCTTTGCCATAAGCCTTTCCTTACACCAAGCTCCTCGTTCTCTGGAATTCCTTTACAATCCTCACATGGGATCAAAAGTCTACATAGAAATTTGCTGATCCCCATGATTTGGGGTGTCATCTGCCTGAACTCACCAGGTCTTCATCCTGTAGTGTCAGGAGCCCCATCTGCAGAGGGAGCAGGTCTCGTGTCATCCACCAAGGAGAAACACATTGTGTTAGGCCAGAGTGGCTAGAAAAACAAAACCAGCAACACTTACCAATGTTCAACAAAGAATTTCCTCTCAAGAAGCAACTTTACATCAAGCTGGAGCCCAAGCCCATCCAACTCTGGCCCGCAGGTCCAATGCTATTGGGGCCTCTTCAGCCGCATATAGCTGATGATCAAGGGAGCAGGGAGATTGCAGGCTGGTAAGCGCAGAGCCATGTGGAGCCAAGGTCAATGGAAGTGACACCAACCACTCTCAGGGTTGGGTGGCCCACATGGGGCTCTTTCTAGAGACAGACATAGAGTCCCACTGAAGTTCCAGAGAGGAGAAAGATGAAGTCAAAGAGAGAGAGAGAGAGAGATGGTTCCCAGTGTGGCTCACTCTCATACAAAAGCCCACACTCCCAAGGAGGTAACAGGAAGCTGCCATTTGATTGTCAGGTTTGACTTCACCCCTAGACAGAAGTATCTAGTTGACATGAAAGTGCCCGAGTACCACACTCATCTGCCCCTTGTTATATGGCCACCTATTCCAAGTAGGGTTTTAAGACCCACACAGACCCTATGAAAGGAGGTTGGGCACTATCTATTCACTGGGGACTGCCTGTCTTGATAACCCTTTAAGGGTCTGGTCACTATGATGGAGAGAGTCAGCTACCAGCACCAACATCTCATTTGTCATGCCACAGCTTGGGTCTTTGTTTCTGAGATCTTTGTTTTATTTTCTTTGTTTAAAAAGAAGGGCGAATAAGACCCTAGTCAAATTAGGAGAGAGGAACTACTTGGCAGAGAGGTGCATTGGCCAAAATTATGAGCCTAACTGCTCCCTAGGGAATTTCTATTTCTTCAAAATACTAGACTTTTAATGTAACAAATTGTGAGTATTAGTATTAAAGCACTTCATAAAATATCTGATTAATTCCTATATTATTATCGTGATTAAGAGAGTCGATGTTGTTTGTAAAATTGAATGTCATCAAGAGCCAAATGTGCTAGGTACCAAATGAAACATACCAAGAAAAAGAGAACTGGTAGAAGGGCTAATGATTGATTATAACTGCAGATCAACTTACTTGAAATGGAATGATGATTCACTTGGGTCAGGAAGGATTGTCAGAGCCAACGTGAGAGGACCCCAGCCAGATTGGTTAGTTATGGTCACATTCTTTTTTAAAAAAAAATCATTTTATTGGGGGCTCATACAACTCTTATCGCAATTCATACATCCACTGTATCAAGTACATGTGTACATTTGTTGGTTATGGTCACAGTCTTTTGCAGACAAACTACCCCAACTTTATGTGAAGAGTGAAATAGTTCTGAAACTCAGAATTTTTAAAAATAATTATATTGGGGGCTCATACAACTCTTACCACAATCCATACACACATACATCATATGCAAAGAACATTTGTACATTTGTTGTCATCATCATTCACAAAACGTTTTCTTTCTATTTACACCCTTGGTATTAGCTCCTCCTTTTCCCACTCCCTCCCTGCTTCCTCATGAACCCTTGATAATTTCTAAATTATGATTGCCATATCATACACTGTCTGATGTCTCCCTTTGCCCAATTCCCTGTTGTCTGTACCCCAGGGAGGAGGTTATATGTAGATCCCTGCAATTGGTTCCCCCTTTCTATTCCACCTTCTCTTCACCCCTCTGCCCCCCCACCCCCCGAATTGCGGCCACTCTTAACACTGGTCCTAAAGGGATCATCTGTCCTGGATTCCCCATGTTTCCGGTTCCTATCTGTACCAGTGTACATCCTCTGGTCTAACCGGATTTGTAAGGTAGAATCCAGATCGTGATAGTGGGAGGGAAGAAGCATTTAAGAACTAGAGAAAAGTTACATATTTCATTGTTGCTACACTGTACCCTGACTGGGTCATCTCCTCCCCATGACCGTTCTGTAAAGAGATATCACATCCTGTACAGATGGACTTTTGATTCTGTACTCCCCCTCATTTATAATGATATAATTTTTAGTTCTTTGATGCCTGATACCTGATCCCTTTGACATCTCCTGGTCACACAAACTGGTGTGCTTCTTCCACGTGGGCTTTGTTGCTTCTGAGCTAGATGGCCACTTGTTTACCTTCAGGCCTTTAAGATCCCAGATGCTATATCTTTTGATAGCCAGGCACCATCAGCTTTCTTCACCACATTTGCTTATGCATACCTTTATCTTCAGTGATCTTATCCGGAAGATGGGCATGAAATAATATGATTTTTGCTCTTAGATGCCTGATAGCTGATTCCATTGGCACCTCGTGGTCATGCAAGCTGGTGTGCTTCTTCCATGTGGGAATTGTTGCTTCTGAGCTAGATGGCCACTTGTTTACTTTCAAGTCTTTAAAACCCCAGACTCTGTATCTTTGATAGCTGGTCACCATCAGCTTTCTTCACCACTTTTGCTTGTGCACACATTTGCCTTCACTGGTTGTATCAGGAAGATGAGCATCATGAAATGCCAGTTTAATAGAACAAAGTGTTCTTGCATTGAAGAAGTACTTGAATGGGGATCCAATGCCCATCTGCTGCCTTAATACTAACCCTATAAGGATATGTATGTAGATCTATTTCCCCATCATCAAATATATGTCTACCTATGTTCATGGCTGTATTTAGACCTCTAGAAATGCCCTTTGTCTCTCAGTTTTCTTCTATTTTCTTTTATTTTCCTCTTGTCCCACTATCATGTTCATCTTTCACTTGGGTTTCAGTAATTTCTCTGTTACATTACTCTTGATCAATTCCTATTAGGTCTTTACACCCACATTGTCACTTATTTTGGATCACTTGTTGTTCCTTTATCTCTGGGATGGTCAACACCACTTCCTTTCCCCCACCTTCCCATCTCCCATGCCCCCCAGAACCCTCAGTCCCCTTGTTTCCTTCTCTAGACTGTTCATCCAGCCTATCTTATCTAGATAGACTTACAGAGATACTAATATGTACCAAAAAAAGAAATTGCAAGACAAAGCTACAAAAGAAAATAAAACAATGACAACAACAACAACAAAAATGTCCAGAAAAAATATATAAATAAGTAAAAATAATAGCACATGAAAAACCTTTAAATAGTTCAAGGTCTGTTCATTGACCTCCAGGAGTGTCCCCTGGTTGAATCCAATGGGGTGCCACATGGTGGCCCCAAAGTATATCCTTGGCACTCTCTTGGGAACTCCATGCTCTGCCCCTCCTGCTCCTCTGATGCATTTCCTTGCCTTGGTGTGGTGGGGTCAGACCAGGTGTACTCCCAATCCTGCTTCTCCAGAGATGTCCCCACAGGGAGTTGGGTTAGCGAGGGATGCTGTGTTTCATAGTGGGGCTGGCCATATGGTCCCCCCTGTGCAATGGCTGTTCTGAGGGGGGAGATGGTCCTCGAGGATCAGTGGGCCAGGGCACACTCCACTCTCTCTTTTCCTTCCCCTTCGTTTGCACTCGTGTGCGCTGATCAGACATGTCCCTCTCCTTGAGCTGCAACCTCAATGCTGTCCTACAAAGCTAATTCCCTTGGGGAGAGAGGTGACTGTCCACGTGATTGGGGTTGGGGTTGGGTCCTCAGACCCCTCCCCTGCTCCCCTGCTGCATGCTGTCACGCTGCATTCATGTCCTGGAACAACGGGTTTAAGTTTGCTTTCTCTTTCTCTGTGGAGATATAAACAATATACTTCCCTTGGGTGGGTTAGTATCCCATTCCCCCATTACCCATCGCCATCTCCCTCTCTTTTCCTCAGTTGAATACCATATGTAACCCTAGATTTAGTCTGCCCCTGCCATTCTACCTGTGCCTCATCCCAGGAATTAATGTATACAGTAGCTTTTACCCTATGCCCCTTTGATGCCCCTTTTGCATTTTTTTAAGCTTACTCAGTGGACTCATGTTGAACTTGTCCTTTTGTACTTGGCTTACTTCACTTAGCATAATTTCCTCCAGTCCTTCCCATGCAGCAATATGCTTCCTACATTCATCACTGCTATTCAGCGATGTGTGTACTCCATTGTATGTACACACCACAGCTTTTCAATCCATTCATCAGTTGATGGAAATCTGGGAAACCCAGAATTCCATACCTAAAATGTGTTGAACCACAGCAAAACAGAATTTTGAAATTATAACAATAGAAACAATAAGAATATTAAAAACTCACAATTATTGTTAAGTGCCTTTGACTGGGTTCCCACTCCTAGCAATCCTTTCTCTGCACAACAGAACAAAACAGTGCCTGGTCCTGGTCCACCTCACAATGGTTCTCATGTTTGAGTTCATGGTGCAGCCACTGTGCCAATCCATCTTGTCAAGGGTTTTTTTCTTTGTTCCTCCACTTTACCAAGCAAGTCCTTCTCCAGAGATTAGTCTCTCCTGGAGTGCAAAGTATATGAGATGACATCTCATAATCCTTGCCGCTATGGAACATTCTAGCTGTGCTTATTCCAACACATCTGTTCTTTTGGAAGTCCATGGTACTTTCAATATTCTTCACCAACGCCATAGTTCAAATACATATTTCTGCTTCAGTCTTTCTTATTCAGTGTCTAACTTTCACACACAGAAGAGATCATTGAAAATATCATGGCTTTGGGCTGAGCCCCAGTAGCATAGTGGTTGAGTGCGGGACTGTGGTCAACTGGCTTGGCAGTTCAAATCCAGCAGCAGCAAGGCTGGGCTTCCCACTCCCACCAGAGGGCAGTGATGCCTAAAAAAAAAAAAAAATATCCTGGCTTAGGTCAAGCATAATTTCTGCCTCAAAGAAACATTATTGCTTTACAACACTTTAAAGAGGTCTGCGCACCACATTTTCCCAATGCAAAGTGCCCTTTGATCTCCTGACTACAGTTTCCATGAGCATTGATTGTGGATCTAAAAAAGACGAAGTCCTTGACAACTACCATCCTGTCTCTGTTTATCAAGAGGCTACCTATTGGCCCAGTCATGAGTATTTTTGTTTTCTTTACATTGAATTATAATCCATACTGAAGGTTGCAATCTTTGACCTTCATCAGCAAGTGCTTCAAGTTCTACTCAATTTCAGCAAGCCAGATTAAGTCAGCTGCATACGGCAGGTTACTAATAATCTTTCCTTGAATCCTGATAACTGAACTCTTCTTCATATAATTCAACTTCTTGGCTTATTTGCTCATCATACAGATTGAATAAGTAGGGGAAGTGGATACCCCTTGACACACACCTTTCCTGATTTTAAGCATGCAGTATTCCTTTGTTCTGTCCTCACAACTGTCTCTTAATCCTTGTACACATTCCTCATGAGCACAATGAAGTGTCCTGGGATTTCCGTTCTTCTCAAGGTTACCCATAATTTGTGTTGACTCACACAGGTGAATGCCATGGTACAGTCAATGAGACACAAGTAGACAGCTTTCTGGTGTCCTTTTCTCTGAGACAAGATCTGTTTGACATCAGCAATGCTATCCCTTGTTCCACAACCTCTTCTCAAACCAGCTGAACCTTTAGTAGCTCTTTGTAAGTGTATTCTTGTATCCATTGTTGAATGATATTCAGCAAAAATTTATTGGTATGCAACATCAATCAATGATTTTGTTTTATTAATTGAGAATTCTGTTGTATTACTTTTCTTTTTTGTGAGTAAAAATATGTATTCCTTTCAATCAATTGATCAAGTAGCTGTCTTCTATATTCCTTGGGAGAGAGTGCTTTCAGTGGTTCATCAGCTGGTATTCCACCAATTCCTGGAGACTTGTCTTGGTTTTCAATGCAGCTTGAACTTCTTTCATCAGTATTCATGGTTTTTGCTCATTCAACCTATTGAAATGGTTGAATGTCAACGAGATTTTAGGGGTAAAGATACTCTGTATTCCTTTCCAACTTTTCTTGATGCTTCCTGCATCATTCAGTCTTTGGCTCACAGAATCTTTCAATATTTCAACTGAAGGCCTGAGTTTTTTCTTGCGTCCTTTCACTGAGTGTGTTCTTCCTTTTTGCTTTCCAACTGTAGGTCATTGCACATTTCATTATGTTTTACCATATTTTTTGGACCATAAGGCACACCCAGTTTTTTTTCTTCACATTACTGCCCTGGTGGGAGTGGAAAGCCCAGGCTTGGAGAGCTGCTGCTGAATTTGAACCATCAATCCTGTGGGCCATAGTCCCACACACAACCACTGCGCCACCAGGGCTCAGTTGGCATACCCAGTGGATGTTTCTTTTGATCTTAAGGTACTTATCTTTTTGAGTTGCCCTTTGAAATCCTCTGTTTAACTCTCTGACTTAATCATTTTTTCCATTTGCCTTAATTACTGCATGAATAAGAACAAGTTTCAGAGTCTCTTCTGACATTCATTTTGATATTTTCTTTCTTTCTTCACGAATTATATTTTTTATGCCCTCCCAGAGCTCATCAGGTCTTCTGTCATTAGTGTTCAATGCATCAGATCTGTTCTTCAGATGTTCTGAAACTCTGGTGAAATATACTCAAGGTCGTATTCTGGCTCTCACAGGCTGATTTTAATTTTCTTCAGCTTCAACCTCAGTTTACAGATGAGCAATTGATGGCCTGTTCCACAGTCAACCCCTGCCTGGATTTAGCTGCTTATATCAAGTACCTCTATTGTCTCCTCATAGATGTAGTCAGTTTGACTTCTGTGTATTTCATCTGGAGAAGTCCAGATGTCTTTTGTGTTGTTGAAAACAGTATTTGCTTGGGGGTGGAGGTAAAGGGGATCTGATATCAAGGAGTTGAAGAAGGAAGAGGATGTTTTGAAACTGTGGTAGCAATTTTACAATGTTGTTTGATGTGACTGAACTATGGAATGATATGATATCTGTTTTAGCTCCCAATAAAATGGTTTTGTAAAAAGAAAAGACAAGAAGGTATTTATGATTAATTCATTGATCTTGCAAAATTCTATTATGTCACCTCCAACCTTATTTCTATCACTAGATCCATATTTCCCAACTATTGTTCCTTCCTTTCTTTCCAACTTTTGCATTTCCAATTGCCAAGAATTATCAGTCCCTCCTGATTACATATTTGATCAACTTCAGACTGAAGACATTAGTAGAGTTCTTCAATTGCTGCACCAATAGCTTTAGAGGTTGAGACATGAATTTAAATAACAGTTGCATTGCTTGGATAGACTTGTATGCAGATAGACAATATTTTATCACACACAGCATTGTACTTCAAATATCTCCCAAGAAAGCTTTTTTATGATTAGGAAATATCATTTTTGACAATGAATGAAAACCCATTTCTTTTGATTGTGTCATTCCTGGCACAGTAACCCAAATGACTTTCTGAGTCAAAGTGGTCAATAACACCAGTCCATTTAAGCTCACAAATATCTAGAATATAGATGTCTATATGTTTACATATATATATATATTTTTTAATCTCATTATCTTTATTTATTTATTTTTTGGGTGGCATCACTGCCCTGGTGGGAGTAGGAAGTCCAGCTTTGCTCCTGGAGAGCTGCTGCTGGATTTGAACTGCCAACCCTGTGGGTTGCAGTCCCTCGCACAACCACTACGCCATCAGGGCTCAGCCTGTTTACATATATTTATATATTTCATTTCCAAAGGCTTCCAATTTTCCTATATTCATACCTTGTATATTCCAAGTTCTGAAAACGCATTGATTTTTGCAGCTGTTTCCTCTAACGTTGAGTTGTGCCTTTCAGCAAATGAAGGTCCCTAAGGCTTTAGTCCATCCATGTCATCGTGGTCAATTGTACTTTGAGGAGAGGTAGCTCTCCCTTAGCCATATTTTGAGTGCCATCTGACCTGGTGCTCATCTTCTGTTACTATCTCTAACAATGTTCCACTTCCATTCACTAGGCCTTCAGTATTAGACAGTGTTTTGATGCAAACTTTGCATGGCTCTGCTGGTATTTGAAATAGTAGTGACATAGCTTCCAGCATCACAGCAATACACAAGACACCACAGTATAAAAAAAACTGAAAGGAAAAATTGGTGGAATTACTGATAAAATAGAAAAAAATTCCCCACCATCTACCCCAAGAGAAAAATCATCTACTCACATTTTCATTTAAGGAGGAAACAGGGTGATTAAAGTAATACGTGCTGCTTTATATTTAACATAGGAAGTGATGTTAGCACTATTGTCAGAAATATACACGCAACAACTAGCTATTCCTATGGCTCAAACACCCCCTTGGGTTGTAATGAGGCTGTGAAGAGTCATTCTGTTTGCTTTTCTCTTCCTAGCTGTTTTAGCCTGGATGTCTTGGAGTCCATGGGACCTGTCATTCAGGGCACTTTTCACACATTTAGTTAATATTTCTACATGTGTCACGATATCTTTAAGTTTTACCTGGGGTGCAAAAACTACCACTAAATGGACATACCAGTGAAACCCTGATGGAAAGCACTGGGGCCCTAAGAAAGGTGCATTCGCTGGTAAAGGAAGCTTAGTTAACCTGCATCCTGAAGTCCATCTCAGACATCAGGTGCCACGGGCCAGTGGCAAACCAGCTAGTAGCTGCTAAGCTTATAAATAATTCTCATTCAAATATGAGAAGCCACCCTATGGGTCTAGTGAGAACTGGGTTATTCATACAGAGGTGGTTAGACTGTTCCCAGAAAAGGGCATCTGCCTTAGTCAGGAGTTATCCAGATGAATCCATTTAATAGTGGTTGATAAGGAAGTAATCCCAATTCAAATATAATCTTAGAAACCAAAAACAAACTCTCAGTGATAGAGCTGATTCCAGCTAGTGGTGACCTATTTATTAAGTCTTAAATAGGACAATGACAAGACAAAGACAAATCACCTGAATGGGTGACGATGCTGGCATCCAAGAATTCACAGTCCCCAGGGCTCTTAAACAGAAGATGGAGCACAAAGGCAGCTATCACAAAGTCATGAGCGGCAGCAGGTTGATTCATCACGGTTACAAGCTAGACTGAGGAAGCGGAAAGGGGACCATGGCTGGAATAAGAATGCTGTTGCAGATTAGAAATGCTTATGAGATTGGTCTAGGACTCTCAGGTCACCATGGCTGGGGTAGGACTCATGATGATGGAGTCCTTCTATCCCTTTTCCATCAAAAGCACTGTGGCAGTCATGTGCTTATTGTTAATTTCATGATTGAGATGTAGGAGTGGAGTCTGGCCTGTTAATCTGGAGCTAGACATTGAGTAGCCAATGAGACCTCCGTGTGGGCATGGCTTTCTCCTGAGACTTCTGGGAAATCTCACGATATTTCCCTTGTGAAGATGAGACGCTATCTCCCCAGTTGTTGGGAGTTAGTCTCAGAGACGATGAATCATGGACAAGAGAAGATGGCAGCGTCTGAGGAGCCAGAGGAGAAGCCACATGGCTTTGCCTTGAGGGAACCAGATCTCTGAAGTTGGAGAGGCCATGTGGGGACCCTGCCAGCAATGAGTTGCTTCTGCCACCACTGGATGCTGTTGATGGACCCTGAGCCCTGGAAGTGAGGAGCCATGGGGAGACCCCTGCCAGCGCCAAGGTTCTGCACCCACTGACCTATGACTTCGTGAGTCGGAAGGAGACTTTATAGACTGATATGGGGCATATGGGTTAATATCAGGCTTATGACTTTGAACTGGACTGGCCTGGGATGCTTTCTCAATGTCACATTCCTCTTGTATATAAACCATTCCCTTATATCCATATGCATGTCTATAAATTTGTTCCTCTAGTCTACCCAGACTGACACAAGCACACCCAGGCAAGTTTCTGGAGTTCAAGGAGACTGTTCCTCCCTGTTCTGGCCAGAGGAGTTCCAGAAAACTTACTCTACCTGAGGACAGAGCTTTCTTTACATTGTTGGTCAATAGAAGGAATTGGATGGAGGTTCAACCTATATGGAGATACAAAATTGATTTAGGGTTCCCACTGTAAATCGTAACCTTCCAGAAACTTAGTGCTCAGAATAGAATTCTATTGTCAACATAAGCAAGGTCATTTATCTGTACAGGTATGAAATGCTTTAATAGTCTATCTTTGCCTTTGTATGCTTTGCCAAAATTTTTAAAAATTCATTTTTAATTGCACCCATCAAACAATCATCATTCCTCCAGCAACTGATGCCCGTCTGTCATGCGATACACACTGTACCAGGTGCTGGTAAGCAAATATAGACCTGGAAAAGCTTGAAGGGGTATTAGAGTTTGAATTGTGAGCACTAGATTTGCAGAAGTGGGGACCCTAAATCCATTTGGAGTCTCCACATAGACTCAGCCTCCATTGGGTTACTTCTGACCATTGGCTCACAGTGTTACAAAAATTGCCATCAACTGGAGTACATTTGTTGGGACTCCCGGAGCCAGTTCATTGTGGGGGAATCTTACCTTCAGAAGCCTACTTGAGGGTCCCCATGTTGGGAAATGTGGTCCTAGCAGTTAAGAGCCACCCCCTGACCAAGGCAGGCCTACCTGCAACTGGGATAAATTCATCTGCCACCAAGCATGATTCTGGGACAGTTTCCTATGTTCTCCCTGTTCTAGTGAAGTGAACCCAAGGACATCATTATGGACTCCTGCTATTGGTTTCCCTAATCTGGACGATTCTTCTTTGTCCTGTTTTTGTTTGTTTGTTTTTTAAAGACTTAAAAATAGGCATCTACACACTTAATTTGAATGTAGTGTCTCTTTCTCCCAGCTGGGGGGGGGGGTAGGGGGCGAGGTGGCTAGTAACGATGGCATGAATCACATATTCACATACATGAGCACACAACTAACACTATGATGCTTGGCTTCTCCAGAGAAGTTCTCTAGGAATGTGTAGTGGGAATACTGTGGAAAATCTTGGAATGTTTCACAAAAGTGGCAGAGGGAGAGAACTTGGTATTAATCTTCCCGGTAACAACAAGGCAAAGATCATTGTTCTCTGTTTCACCAAAATTTAAATCAAGACACAGGAGTTGAAGCAATTTGTCCCAGAGTGGAGTCTGGAATCACAACCAAAACCAATAATTGTTCTAGCAGGTAGCCTTGTGTTTTCTCAGAGGCTCAAATTGTGCCTGAGCTTCTGGTCTTTCTTAGAACCAGATGGCAGAGTGGCCATATTCTGTAACTGGAAGAAACAGTCTGTTAGGATCCAACTTTCCTTATGGCCTAGAGACAGTCTGCTCTGAAGTTCCATGGATGGGTGACAACATATCTTCATCAACTCTGCACTGTAGTCTAAGACTCTCCCTGGGCAAGCCTACGACCTTTCCCATTTCCTTTTACAGCTGTCAAATCTGTGGAACAATATCAAGGCTTTCCTTGTCTAATTCTGCTTCTTCCCCCTTTTATCTTTCACAGGTGTTACTCACCA
Organism: Nesogale talazaci; assembly: GCA_004026705.1. Classification (NCBI taxonomy): domain Eukaryota; kingdom Metazoa; phylum Chordata; class Mammalia; order Afrosoricida; family Tenrecidae; genus Nesogale; species Nesogale talazaci. Next base: position 25,497 of record PVJH01024607.1, read on the forward strand.
AAAACTTCCTTCACTCCTAACTCCATCTCAGCATCTGCTCCCCAGAAGGGCCCAATGGTAACACCCAAAATAAATGGCAACAGATGGTTGATGGTTATTTAATTGCTGCATAGGTAGAAGTTGCACCTCTCTAATTCAATAGAAAAGCCCTCAGATCTTTATAAAACTCTTTAAATCATTTATACACCCCTCCTTATCGCTGGTTCCCCAGACAACCTGTTATTTATTATATTGTGTTATGTATCCACGATGATGTTTCAGATTTAAATCTTTGTACAAGTTGTTTCTGATGCTTGGAGTGTCTCTTTACTCCTTCTGCCTGAACTTTAGAACTTAACTTCTTTATAAGTATTTTCTTAATACACCTGACAATAATTGATAGCAGTTTACATGCTGTAGGTCATCTTGGGCATCTTCTTCTATTTCAACCACTTGTGTCCATGTTTGTCTCCCAGAGTAGACTGACCATCCTGAGAGACAAACACGTGTGTTATTCAACTTTAAATTCTTCTCTCTCATGGTCATTATGTCAATTCAGACCCATGGAGGGCCTGACCTGGTGGCAAAATGGGAGTGATGTCATTCTGTGCTCAGAGAAAGCAGAGGCTTTTTATTTCATGAAGATGTACACTCTCAAAATTCCATGGGGGAAGTTCTTCTCTGCCATCTATGGTCACTGTGAGCTAAATTCTTAGTACCTCTTAAATACAATGGCTTCTCCATAAGCTTATTTTAAGTACAAAGTAAAGTATTTGATTTATGAAAAAAATTAATATAATGAATTGTAAAATATATTCACACCATTTAATCCTAAAAGGAGGCATTGCACACTTTGTAGGTAAACCATTGGATGGGGAAGATGGTAGATTGGGAAGCATGACTTAGCATGTCCATGTGCAAAAGCAATCTTCCAATTCTGGGGTCAACATCAAAGAATTGATTTTAGAGTCTTCTTGGGTGAAAATAAAACTGCTCTCAAGATGAACAGTTTGACAATAAAAAAATAAATAAAACCTCCTACACATCCAAGGCCTGTGAAACAAGAAAGATTTCTCACTTTCTTCCATATTCTCAACAGTAGGCATCACATGCTAAAATAATTTTTGTTTAAATATTGTATCTTGGGAAAAATTATTCATCCTAGAGTTTCCAGAGTTTAAGAGGGCTGGTACAGAATTTGATCATTTATGGAAGTTGATTAGTGGGACTCTAGGCATTAAATCATACCATTGAGGAATAAAGGAAAGCAAAGAAAATGCTTTTGATAGCCATAAAATAGCATTTTCTTCTCTTTTCTTTCCTCTTCTGCCTTACATTGGGATGCTTCTAGAAAGAATCCTTGAAAAAGTTTAGCTCTGAGTCTCAGTTTCTCTCGTTCAGGCCTGGCCTTCCTACACTCTTTTTGTTGTTGTGAAGAATACACGCTGAAAATCGACGTCAATTCAGCAGCTCCTTCATGTACAACTCAGTGAGGGAGACCCCGTCCTTTGAGTGGAGCCACCTGTCTCCTTCTCCCACACTGTGTGGCTCCTTTCCCATTGACAGGAAACTCACGTTCCCTAAAGTTCCTCATTCATCTTTAGAGGGGCTGTTGTCAACATGAACCTCTACAGAGAGCTCTTTTAAAAAGCCTATTGTTCAATGCTGGCGTTTTTTTACTCATTAATCTAATCGAAGCACTGTTGGTTTTAAGGAAGACTTCGGGTATATTTAATTTTAATGTTAAAGATGATCTCAGGGTAGTAGTTTCAACATTCATGTTTCCAGAAGTCTGGATTTTAAATGAAGCTGAGAGCGTGTGCTACAATTCCCCTGTTTTACCAGGACTTTTCTATAGAAGTTTGATCAGAATGTTCACTGTAACAGGCACGCTCCAGTTCTTCTAGCCTGATAGCCCAGGAGGCCGTCGTTTATTGGGGCAATTAGCCCCACATTCCACTCCCTTTCTGATTCCTGATTCCTTCCTATGTGGTTCCAGGTGAATTTCCTCAACCTGCTCAGACCATGGCCAGAGGTCAGCCTTTCGCCTCTTTGGCATTTTCTTTTTCTTTTATGCACACTGAACTTTATAGTTCTCCAGAGAGAACTTAGTCTCTCAGTCTTAGTGCTCTCCCCTATAAAGCAGGAAGAGAGCAACTCTCCTTACGTGAACAGCAGTTATCAAGAATCCATGTGATACTGTGTGTGACAAATTTAATGCAATGAATGTGTGACAGTGGTTCTTATTAAAAGGTGGAAAAATAGAGTTCAAAGATAATGGAAATGTTCCATGAACTTGGTGAGGCTTCCTCATATGTTCATTATCAGAAGCTGAGAAATTAAGTTAATGAATAAAATAAGATTAGGGGTAGACCATTCAAAACATATTCAATTTGGTAACCAGAGCACCAAAATTCTATTTATTTCTATTAATATGGTCTATTGCATTCATTGAATTTCTAAAGTAGAATCACCCTTGCATCCCTGGAACAAATTTGACTTGTTCATGGTGTATAATCCTTTCAATATGGTGTTAAATTCAGTTTTCTAGTATTTTGCTGAGAATTTTTGCATGTTTATTCATAAGGGATATTGCTCTGTGGTTTCTTAGTGGCATTTTTGTCTGGTTTTGGTATCAGGGGATTTCTGGCCTCACTATTCACTTATCTTCTATTTTTGAAAGAGGTTGATAAGGATTGGTGCAATATTTTTTCTTTCAATATTTACAATTCCCTATCATCACCACCACCACCATGAAGTCATCTATCTGGGAAGGATTATTTTCATTATTAGTCTTATGGGGAGTTGGAAGATTTTTTAAAAATTGATTCAATTTCTTATTATGAATCTATTTAGATTGTCTAGCTGGACAATTTCTTGAATCATTTAAGTAGTTTGTGTGTTCTAGGAATTTGTTCATTTCCTCTACATTACCACATTCATTTCTGGGTTTTGATTAGTTACATCATTTTTTTCATTGTAAATTTTGCTAAAGATATATTAATTTTATTGATCTTTTCAAAAGGCCAACTTCTGATTTCATTGATCTAGTCTATTGTTTTTCTATTCCTCATTTCATTATCTCTTCCTCTGATGTTCGTTATTTTCTTCCTTAAAGTTGAGTTTGCTCTCCTTTTCCTAGGTCCTTAAGTTGTAAAACTGAGTCACTGATTTCATATTTGTTTATGTTGATATTAATGACTATAGATTTTTCTCTTAGTGCCTTCATTGAATTCTGTAAGCTTTCTTGAGACACTGTACTTTCATTTTCATTCACCCTAAGTATTTGTTTTTAATCTCTTGATAGTGTGTCCGTTCTTGACTCATGGGTAATTGGATAGGTACTGTTAAGTCTGTTCCACCTCTTTTTGACTCTATGTAGAGCAGAATGACCACTACCTAGGCCCCCCTATGCCATCTCCACAACTGGTGCTGTGTTTGAGCCTGTTGTTCTAGATACTGCATCCACCTTCTTGTGAAGGATCTTCCTAGTTTTCTGGCCCACCCTCTACTTTACCAAGCGTAACGTCCTTCCTCGTGATGATGTGTCCAAGCAGGTCTTAGTTCACTTGCTCCTGAGGAGCATCTGGCTCTGCGTCTTCCACAACAGATTGGCCATTCTTCTGGAAGTTGATGGAATAGGCAATAGTCTTCACCGACACCCCTATCCAAATGCAGCCACTCTTTAATCTTCCGTATTCATTTTTCAACTTCCACTTGCATGTGAAGCAACTGGAAAAACCATGTCTTGGGTCAGATCTAAGTGAGTTCAGTAGTGTGTTCTTTCATTTCCACTCAAGTCTGTGCTTCCCCACTGTTCTTCTGATTGTTAGTTACTAGTTTTATTTTGCAGAATCTTTTGAATATTTAAAAATACAATTGATTGGGACTCCTGATGTCAATGGAGCAGTCCAGCTAAGAGGTTTTGTCACTCTCTCACTGAAGATTAAAACTCTGCTCTCATTCGTTCATTTCTCTTTGCTTAAGAACATCATGTACCCTCCCCCCGAGACCTTCCTCATTGTGGCACCATAATTTTCCTTTAATCAATTGTGCAGGAAACTTCATCATACTGCAGAAATATATATTGTAGCAGAACAGATCCTGGAAGAAAAGGGACTTCAAATCAGAAAAATCTTGACGCGTGTTCTGGCTCTGACTTTTTATCACCAACATATAATTCAACTCCCACAGTCTCAGGGTACTCACTTGCAGGATGGCCTCACCAATCTGCGCCTGCTCATGGCATACAGCTATGGTGAGTCTAGATGAAGAAAATGTATTCATAAGTCCCATTCATAGGCCCCACCTAGCTCTGGACAGAGCCCTTCCCTCAAACTGATTCTTAACATTCTAGCTTTGCAAGGAACTCACTTCCTCTCCTCATCTCACCCCCAAAGCATGGAGTTTGAGGAAGAGAAGGTGATTCAACCTGGCTTTGTTGTATGTGCTTTACAGCCAAGAGGCCAACTATGTTATCATCTGATCTTCAGTACATTTAGACTGTAAGTGGTAAATGCTAAAGAGGAAAGAGCCAGAAAAGGACATGACCCAATAAAAATTGACTTTCCATGAGAGGCCTGAGATCTAGTCCAAATGCCTAAGAGAATACACTTCAGGGAAATGGGCTCTGCTGAGGCTAGCTATAGCCTGGAGAAGGTATCACTACACTCACTGCCTGGCATTAAAGGACTCACAACAGACGAGTCCCTGGTTACTTTCAGAAAGCAGTCCACCTGTGATTCTAGAGTAAGTAACACACACCCGCAGTGAAGAGTGACTGTAGGTTAGCATCCGTTCACCCATTACACTGAGCATCTATGAAGTACGACCTTTCTCCTCCTTCCAACCACAGGGGTTGACACGGAGGGCAGGACTGCCATCCATTCAGCAGGTGTCAGAGCTCCAAGCCTCCAGTCACTGGTAACCTGTAGGAAAAACATGGAGCTCGACGAACTCAAAGAGAAAAAAACTAGGCAGAAACTCACACAACCACACGGCATCCCTTAGCATTTTGAATGAGCGCTTGATTTTCCAAACTTGATACGAAGGTCCAGGAACTATCTCAAAGGCCTACTACCTGTAGTATCTTAGCACCTGCAAGCTCATTTTTTAAAAAGTGTGGGTCTGTGCTAAGTAGCCAGAAGTAAAATAGAAACAGGGAGTTAGCTAGCAAAGAAGACATCAGTGAGTACAATGATGGTCCTTTTTCTGAGGAACCCTGGCAGGCCAGTGGTTGTGTGTTGCGCTGTATGCTGAGAGGTCAGCAGTTCGAAGCCGGGAGCAGCTCTGCAGGACAACAATGGGGCGTTCTACTTCCATAGAGAGTTGCAAGCTTGGAAAATCACAGAGGCAGTCCTAGCCTGTCCTGCAGTCACAAGTCTCTCTCAACTTGATGGCCATGCAATTGTTGGTTCTTTGGTTGGATCAATTTCTGATCTAAGTCCTATTTATTGTTGTGCTGTCATTCACTGAGGTTTTGCTTGAATTTTCAATAGCAAAATGTCACTCTGTTCCTTCCAAAGTTTCTACTGGTGGATGGTCAGAGGGCACAAACCCCTGGTAGGATGGGGGTGACAGAGCTGACAGCCAGCTCTCACTCTGCCTTAGGACATGTCACTCCGTTTTTTCTGGGGGGTGGGGAATCCTCCGTTTCCATCAGTAAAAGGGGACTTGGTGCTTCTGAGTGTCAAGATTAACCCCCATTTGAAAACATTTTGGAAACGATAGCATGCACCCACATGGTAGAACTGGTAAGTAAGTAGTGCTGAAAGACCAGAAAATTATGGAATTGGTTAGCACTCAGTTGTGTTTTTTTCTACATGGGGTTGAAAGTTTTTTTGCCCCTCCACATACTGGAGCCCCTCCTGCTCCCCCTATTGGGGTCATCTCTGTTCAGTCGGCAACATTCACTCCATGCTGGGTCTTCTTACAAGGCTGTGCTTACTGAGAAGACAAAAGCACGTCTGTAGCCAAGTGCTCTCGGGTTTCATTCACAAGCACAGATCCTGCCTGGAAACCTGAGTAGAGACAGACAGGGACTGGACGGAAGCAGTGAGCTGAGCTTTTATGACGGTCTCGTGGAGACAAACGACTGTGGGCAGGGGGCTGAGATGCAAGCAGGCAGACAGCAGGTATGCAAGGAAGGTCCATGGAGCACAGACAGGAGGAAAATGGGAAGAGAAAGGCATTGTGGGGCTAGACATACACAAAGGGGGAAAATTAGGTAGCTAATTAAAATCTTGCTTATAGAAATCACATTAGAGGAGTGTTCTTTCTCTATCTTTTTAAAAAAAACAAGTAAATAAACTGAGATGCCGCGAGTTGCCTCTCACCATGGGGTCTCTCAAGGTCGTATAGACTTCCTCACATTAATAGTCTCGAGGGGCATAGAACAACAAGACAGGAAGTCTTAGCGTGCAAGAGTTTCGCAAACCCTTGCTTCTCGCATCGATCAAGTCCTATCATATCATCTGTCATTCTGAATTTACAAAAATAGTCAAAATCTACTATCCAGCTATTTACACGTGAAGGACACATTATCTGGCTGTAACAAACACAAAGGCATGAGTGACCAAGAGAATAACAATGGCTTTCATGCCTACGATTGTATGAGTCACCTTGACTGGGCCATGATTCTGGTTTGGCAATTACATAATGATGTGATTTGGTAATTAGGAATGATGTAGTCAGTTGACATCTGTGACCTGATACGGTCATCTTCCATGTTTAGATATTGATGATTTTCATATAATGATTGGGTCTTTGGAACCTCACCGTGTTCGTAAGTGAAGTTCATTTACTAATATCCATTGGCCAAATCAAGTCAGGTGCCAAACCAACTCTAGGTGGTGGAGAAATAGACTCCACCTCTTAATGGAAGAATCTATGCTGTCACAGTATAAGACATGTTCATATGTGGTTACCAACTAGCCCCACAGGTAAAATCATAATCAAGGGAGAAGAGATTGGAGCTGTCTTTTTAAAAGATTGAGGCTGTCAAGGAGTTCGCCTTAGACTGACAATCAATGCTCAAGGAAGCAGCAGTCAAGAAATAAGCAATGCATTCATTGCCTTGGGTGAGTCTGCCTCACAAGACCTCTTGAAAGTGTTGCAAAGCAAGGAGGGGACTTTGAGGACTAAGGTGTTCCTGACCCAAACAATGGTATTTTCTTTTTTCCCTCACACACTATTGATTAAACATTTATTGAATGTACACGACACTAAAAGCATTTATAAGTTCATTAGTACAGTAATGTTTTCCATTAATGCCTTATGCTTCGGAATTGCCTAAGCAATATGTGCAGAACATTACCTGAATAAAACTGTACACGTGCATACATACATGGAAATACTGAAGGATTCCTTCAATAACTTTATTCTTTACAAAATATGGCATTTTCAATGGCCTCCCATGTATGTAGCAGTTGGGTATTAAATAAGGCAGACTGGAGAAAAAAAGCAATGCGT
>PVJH01024608.1:0-32865 GCA_004026705.1 Nesogale talazaci
CAACAATGAGACGTACGGAATGGGAATAGAAATCCGAAGGTAACAAAATAGTGTATGCTCTAAAATGTCTTTTCTGCATTATTTTTAATTTATGTTAAGACTGTATTAGCTTCAGAGTGTTTATCTATGTCCCCAAGAGGGGATTAGCTAGGAACATTCTTTGAGATAAACTAAAAGAACTATTTGGTGCTGGCACTGTTAAAATTTTCTGATGTGCAGGTGTTTGTACTATTTGTACAGTTGCCTGATTGGTTTTCATCCAGGTAAATCCACAGAGAATCAGGTTTATCGTTTCAGGAGAGAGAGGTGCAGAGGCTATTACAGGGTAGAGTGAAAATCCGCCACTAGCCACTTCCATGCCATTTTCTAAAGAGTTTCATGTTCTGGCTCTCAGAATATAAACAAGCCTTCGCTTTCTCATTAAATGTGTCTTGCGGAACTTCGCTAAATCCCATTCATGTTTTTTTCTTTCTAACATCTCCCATAATCAACCCGGTATTCACAACCCCGCATCAGTATTACAAATAAGAGTACACATACATTCTGTATATACTTATCTATATATAAAAGTATAGATGTGTATGTTGCTAGTTCCTGTGGAATTGGCTTCATATTGCCAGTCGTTCTGGACAAATAATAAACTAGAACATTTTAAATTTTAAATTTTTAAATTTTTAAAATTTTTATGCATGTTTTGGAATAGTCCTGGAAAAATAATTCAATCATGTACTCATTTCCTCAAGGGAATATTGAGGTACCATGCTAGGTGCAACCTATAGGGGAGTAATCAGAAGAGAAATGGTCTTTGCTTTCCTGGACAGTGGCTCAGAGAATGTCTGCATTGAGAATTCCGCCAACGATGCCAGTTTGCATTGAGTGCTGCATTCCAGAGCATGAGCTACACCATAAGCTGTGCTAACAAGTGACTTAACCTCAGCTCCCTCACCCTCAAAGTGCTTCGCCCACTCTGGACACCATGGATGTGGAGGTCAAGAAGACTCCTTGGGAGGGTTCCTTTGAATTCAGTTGTGTTAAAAAAAAAGTGTCCCAGAGTGAAAAAGAAGAGTTACAAGTAGAAAGAAGAGGGTGGAAGGGAAGGGAGAGGGAGAGGGGGAGGGGGAGGAAGAGGAGACTTGAGCCTGAGAATCACGAAAGTAATTAGGGATAGAGTGGATTGATCTACTGCCACCAAAAAAGTCTAAATGTGCAGCTTTAGAGCAGAGCCAAGAAGAGCTGATGTTGCATTCGAAAGGACCTACTCTTCCAACAAGTGTGCACCTGTTGGCTGCACATAAGATGCTCCATGCCTCAGACCTGGGCCAGAAGGAGAGAAAGCTGAACAGATTAATGCAATATTTCTTAAAATGATAATTAATGCAAAGGATTCCACGGTTCGAAAATGTCCAAAATTTTTTCAGCTAGAACTCTAACCTATCATCACATATTCCTGCCGCATTCACCTTACTCTAGTTCCAGCCCTGTGGGGAATGTTCCCAGAGGCCAACTCTTTAAGACCTGGTGAGGGAAAAGTCACATGTGAACATCTGTCAAATCTCATCATACTGCACTTCTTCCTAGGCAGTATTAGCCTCGTAATCCCTCATCGTTCCTCCTCCCTTCCCAATACAACCATCACATGACAGAACTGCCCACTCCTTCGCAACACAACCACCAGAGGTCAGGAACTGCAGCTAGTAAGAAGAGGGGCCACAGGAGGGTGGGAGTGAGGGGCGTGTGGTGGATGGGGGTGGCTGTTGTAATGTACTTAAGTGAGATTAAGGAGCCCTGATGGCACAGTTGATCATTCATTGAGCTGTTGACTTCGAGGTTAGTGATTCAGACTCGGCAACCACTCTGTCAGCGGAGGGTGGGGAGAGCCAAGCTCTTCCTGTGAAGTTTTATAGTCTTAGAAACCCAAATGGGGCAGTTCAGTTCTGTTCTTGAGGATCACGTTGATGAACGAGTGGGTAAGGTGGGACTACAAATTCCTTCTGGCTTTGTAGATGACACTTTGGGCTGCTAACTCCAGGCTGCTCCCTTAAACATGTGCGATGTTTGGAAACCTAAACCCTACAGAGGGTCACTTCGAGTCCTGGCTGGCATTGAAGTAAACTGAGACTGAGTTTAGCTTCTTAAATTGATTATAGTCTTCAACATTTTAACCTAGCATCCAGGAAAGGATTAGCCAGAGGAGTAACCAAGAGAGAAAGGAGGGAGAGAGAGAGATGCTTTCTGCTTATTCAGCATAACAAGTTCACAAGAAAGTAAATCGACCCAAAATTATAAACCATGAGCCATGTTCTAGGCAAAGCAGAAAGGATCACCAGGGACTAACTTAGAGACACTGGACAGTTGGAAGCATCTCTAGTCTGCAGGATTCACTCATGGCAGCATCAGAGAGGCTGGAAGGTGGAGCAAGGACCAGACAGAGTAGCCATGGCAAGGAACTGGATTCTTCCCTAAAAAAAAAAATCAGAATTGCCAGTATTATCAGTATACGTGGAAGCATCCTGCCTTGAGGTCTTTGCACATGCCGTTTCCACTACCATGCACCTCCAGGGCTCCTTGCATAGCATTTGCATGGTCTAATTGCAGGGTGACTCCTCAGGAGAGAGATGAGCCCGTTACTTGCATAAGAATTAAAGCTCTAGATACAGGGTCACTATGAGTTCATTGGAGTTGATGGCAGTGGGCTTTTTGGAATAAAAATCTACTATCTAGTTTACTTATTTACTGCCCCCTTCCGCTAATGTTGTTATTGTTGTCAGGTGTCAGTGAGTCAGTACTGACACACCGTGAGCCCAGGAACACAGACAGAAACCCTGCCCGGTTCTCTACCCTATTCACAAAAATTCTCATATCTGAGCCCGTTGTTGCAGCTATGGCGGGCATGTGTCACTCTATCTTGCCCAAAGTCTCCCTTCTTTTTTATAGTCCCTCCACTTTCTTTGCCTTTCTCCACAGACGGGTCCCTTCTGAACATGCTCAAAGTACACGAGACAAAGATTCATCGTCCTTGGTTCCAAGGAGTAGTCTGGATATATTCTTCCAAGACAGATCTGTTCCATCTTTTGGTACAAAAGGGTACTTCCAATATTCTTCAGTGCAATGATCAGAATGCATCCCTTTTCTCGGTATTCCTTCTTCGATGCCCAACTTTAGTATGCGTAGGATGTGAGTGAAATGCCGTGGCTTGGGTCTGTGGCACTTCAGTCCTCCAAGGAAATACTCTCATGTTCAACCTTTAAAGGGACCTCTTCTTGTGTATCATACTTGCCCAATGCAGGACAGCGGTGTGTTGCTTGATCACTCAAGAATTGGACTCTGGTGAGAACCACTCACTGCTGTGCCCCACCCGCGCCCCCCCATCAGTGCGCAGAACAGAACTGCTAAACAGAGTGCCCGCAGAGACTCACAACCGGTGTCCAAGGCGGCCCCCGCTCTGCGGAGGAAGGTATCTCCACGCATCGAGGTGCCTGGGCCTGATATGGGTCCTGACGGATAGAGGTGGCCCCTGGGCTGGCCTCTCAGGTCCCCTCACCACATCTGGCACCTCTGAATGACCTCCACGCTCAGGTTCTTTACAGCCAAAGCCAAGAGAACAGCTTGATTTCTGGCTTCTTGAGACACGAACGTCCCCAGGCTCTCAGCAAAGACGTGTGCGAGAGGCTCATCCTCCCCCAGAAGCACTCCCGTGGTGAGCATGGCATAACTGATGTCACTGGCCACCTTACTGGGCCCCAGGGACACCAGGCTCGCCATTTCCCAAACTGGGACACCACCACCAGAATGTGGCTGCTGGTAGCGGTGCACACCCGCTGGGTGGGGACCCCGCACAGCATCTTGCTCCCTTGTTTAGAGACCACTAGTGGCTGTGCGGCCATGGTGCTGGGTCCCTTCGTTGGCCGTTATTACTTCGGCCACACCTGAAAGTAAGCTGTTTGAGCTCTGGACTGTTTCTTCTGGGAGCATTGATTGTGGATCCAAGCAAGACAAAGTCCTAGATGACTTCACCTTGTCTCTGTTTCTCATGATGTCATCTACTGGCCTTGTGAGGGGGTTGTCTTCTTTACATTGAGTTGCAGTTCTGTTTCCAGCCCTCCTCACTTTCCCCAAGTAAGCTTGTGCCCTCTTCCTTGTGCAAGTGGTTAATAAGTCTTCCTCCAATTCCGATGCCTCCTTCTTCCTATAACACAGATTTTCTGATTATTTGCTGAGCATGCAGCTCTCCTGATTTTAAATCATGCCATATTCCCTTGTTCTCTTTGCATGTCTGCCTCTGGATCCATGTACAAGTTCTGCGTGAGCACAATTAGGCTTTCTGACATTACTATTCTTATCATGGCCATCCACAGCTTGTTATGATCCATACAACTGAATACCTTGGCATAGTTTCATTTCTTTCTGGTATTCTCTTATGCAATTAGAATATAACTAATAGAATCATCCCTATTGGGGAAAAATTGTTGTTGTTGTTTTCCTTGAGAGTTTTCCTCTGGAGGTTCCAAATGTCTGAAAGAATGCACATTCATTAAATATGGGTTGGAGGAAAGAATTTACAATAGGGGAAATAAAATGTGAGTATAAGCAAATAACAACTTAAAAGGGGGGTTGAAGTCACCATCCTCTGAAGACCAGTTTAGATAAAGTGTGATGTAAGTAGGAAAAGAGGAAGTTAGCTCTGGCTGGACATTTTTGGGGTGGGAAAACATGAGTGAGGAGAGAAGAGAAACCAAGATAAGAAAATATTAGGGATACTGCCTGGACCAGGGGTCCTCAAACTATCGCCCACAGGCCACATGCTGTCTGCCAAGAACATTTATCTGGCCTGCAGAGTGTTTTTGCTGCTGCTGCTGTGCTGCTTAATAGCCGCCTCATCCCAAACCCACAGTGAATATGTTCATAGTTTTGTTTTTTTTTTAAACTATAGTCTGAGAGACAAGTGAACTGGCCCCCTGTTTAAAAAGTTTGAGGACCCCTAGTTTGGACCATTGCAGAACTTCTCTTCAGCCAGAAGTCAAGTGTCTTTCTAGTGTGCAGCCCTGAACCATGCGGTCTCTTGGCCAGGAAGCCTGCCTGCCTTTCAGTCTCATAGTTTCTGTTCAGTCTCATAATTTCCTTGCCTCAGTCTCTGGGCTTAGCTGGACTCCTTTGTTCTGTTTTAGGTCCCTGTGCTGTAGCCTCGGGTGCCTCCAGAGATCTGAAATGATCTCAGTCTCCGTCATTTCAGATAGATATCTCAAATGGGCTCCATGGGTAGCTCATCTTCTGATGGGCTTGGGATTTTTCTCTGTGTCTAAGATACACTGAGTGATGATTAGGTCTTTCAAAAGACCACATCCCATTGGATACAAAGAGAGAATACGTACTACCTAATCCCTGCCCATTTTCATAGCAGAGAACTCACTCCAAAAGAGAATTATAACCACAGGCATAGAAGCTGGAGCTTAGAATACATTACATACAAGATTGTGGCTGGAAAGGTCACATTAATTGACCACATTCCAACAAACAGCAAAGGAATTCATGCAGGGAAAGGCCAGGGGTGAAAAGGTTATATGGAATAAAGGTGGTTGAAACAAAATTGTAAACTGATCTTCAGAGCACATAAAAAATCTTGGCAATTAAGATAATGTGAGGTTTGAACAGTGAAGGCACAACAGAGCATTCGGAGCAGAAAAAAAGAGCACGCCTGGCAATGGACATAAACATTAGCGAGAAGAAGATAAGGTACACTTATGCTGTGGTGTCACAGGGTCCTTGAGTCAACCCCAATTCAGAGTGACCCTGTGCACAGCAAAACATAATTCTGCCATGCCCTGCTCTCTCTTGTTGATTCTCATTGAAAGAGTCAAACAAGAAAAGAGAATATTGCAATCATCATAAATATGTAGGTGTAGGGAATTGGGAGCTAGGAAGAGAGGTAGTTGAAAGAAATGAGTTTGAGATCAGTACTACTATAAAATATATAGTAATATGTAACTTGGCAATTCACAAAACGGTATTCACATGTGCTATAGAATTGAACTTTCACAATGTCCCTGAGAAATCTACATCGTTCTCATTTTCCTTTTACTATCTATCAGAGATAAGCAAATGTGCTAAGTTCATACAATGGAATTAAAAGGTGAAACTCATGTATTGTCATCGAGCCAATGTTGAGTCAGAGTGGTTCCCTAGTGGGTTTCTGAGACTATGACTGTTTGTTACGATAGAAACCCCAGTCTTCCTCTCACGGAGCTGCTCGTGGTTTCAAACTGTCAACCATGCCGATTACATGCCAACCATGCCAACATGTAATTATTACACCACAGAGGCTCCTGTCAAAATTATTTTTAAAAGATAAAAAGGTATACCAATTAAATGATATATACTACAATGGTATGTCCAAACCTTTATGCATTTAAATATATCTTTATATAAAACATATGTGTAAATAATAGAATTATATTTAAATATAGTTACACATCAAATCTTATATGTGAATTTATAGAAATTTATATATGTAATGCATTTATAAATATTTAAACATACCATTGCAGTCATTAGACTATTGCCAAGAAGATCTCCACAGTCCCTATCACGTAAACATGCCTTACACGTTCTAGAAAAACCTTCAAGCAATACTTGCCCCCTTGGTGACCCCAATAGAGGAAATGTAAGGCCAGTGTAATAAGCAGAATTCCCCATTTCCTCTTCTTACATGCTTAAAACAGTAGTCTCAACATTAAGTTTCATTGCTTTCAATGTGAGATTAAAGTAGAGAAGAAAGTTATTAAAGCCTAATTATAACATAATACAGTCTTCTTTTTTTATACTGAGAATTTTAATATGCTGAATTACTTACCTCTAGCTTTATAATAGATGAAAGTTACATTCATTTGCAACTTTTGTTTAAAGAATCTAAATTAGAGGGAAACGTTTGTTTACTCCAGTGAATGAAACCAAGTTTAATAGAAATTAAGATACAAGGGAAGCAAAGAAAAGTGATTTACCAAAACTTATTATTTATTTACAATAGACTTAAGCCTTTATATTATATAAATTATATATATCAGTAAAGGGCCTTTCGGCTTCTCTCCAGGACCCTTGGCACACCTATAAATTTGAGAAAATCTTTAAAGGTTCTTTTTTTTCTGATGAATTCATTCACTACAAATTAAATACTTATTGTAAGCAAGTAATATTTTATATAGTTATTGTATTTCCTCATTTCAAAAACACGTGTTTTCCCTGATTCATTCTAGACAATCCTCATATGTGGGGTGTTCTGCTACTGTATAATTATGGACCATTAGAATAATAACAGCCATCGCTTAGGCAGCACCTCCTCTACCTGAAGCTGTGCTAAGTGGGCTGCCTACATTATCTCAGTTAATCTTCATAGCCATCTGATGAATTAGGGGCAATCATTCATCCCCATTTTACAGATGAGGACTCGGGGCTCCAAGAAATGAAGAAATGCAGCCAAAGTCTCAGGAAATAGCAGAGCAGTTCGTAATAAAATTTTTGAGGTCCCCCAGTCTGATTTCTTTTCTTTCTTTCCTGTAGAAACTCATGCCTTAAAGGGAAAACACTGGCCCTTGCTTCTCTTAAGCTGATGCACATTTTGGGAGAATAAATATTTACTGATGGATGTGGCCTAGGACCTGAGACCAGGTGCCCTACTTAAAACAAAGAGAAAATACCTGCAGCCTACCCATGACTCTTCCTGCAGGGGCCCTGCAGTTATCAACTGAATGGTGCAGAGCCTTCTAAATCCTGAAACTGCCTCGATGTAAAAATAAACTCTCACTGGACATAGCTACAACCATTTCTCCGGTGTTCCCTAAAACTTAGCTCATAACAACGCCATTACCAAAAGTGCCAGATTGACAATCCATTTATTTTTCTCCCCCTCTTCAAAACCCCGATTAAAGGGCAATGTGTTTAAAACAGTATAACAAGGCGGGAAGACAGAAGGAGGTGCAACAAGAAATCATGGTAAGAAAATAGGCTAGAGAAAAATAATGGCTTAGAAAAATTCAAAGTATCACAATGGTATGTAGTCTTCAATTTGGAAAAAAAAAAGAAAAAGGAAAAGGAAAAAATCTTGTGGAAACTACAGGAGAAATGTGAAACTATATAAAAGTTAGTACAATGATTCTATTGTTTGTCTAATACTACTTTTAGAAAGAGAGAAAAAATAGAATCGAAGAAACTTCCCAATACAAAAGACACAATCAAAAACAGGACACAGCTCCCCAGCTTGAAAGCAGAGGATCTCCAAAAGTCAATGGTAATCAGTGAACTCCACAGCACAGCATCTTGAAATTTTTGAACGCCAGGGGCTTCAAGAAAAGCCACGAAACAAAGGAAGAGGTTTCATAAAAGGAGCAGACATCAAAATGCATTGGAGCTCTCAAGGGCGATGCTTCATCTTGGGTCTTTATACTATTCGGATGGAAAAAAAATCATCAACTTCATTTAACTCTAAACCTGACCTTACTTAATTGTAAAATTAAAACAATCGCCGATACATGTATGCAATGTGTCTTCTATGTCACCATTTATTAAAATAGATGATGTGCATACACATATGTCTATAGAGATGTATATAAGTGTGTCGACGCTACCAGGGGTCATCAGGTCGGTTCCAACTTATTGCAACTGTATATATGCACACAGAACAAAGCTCTGCCTTGTCCAGAACCATCCTGGCAATGATTACTGTGTGTGAGCCCACTGTTGCAGCCACACATACAATCTGTCCTACGCAGGGTCTTCCTCTTTTTAGCTGATATTCTACTTTACTAAAATGATGTTATTCTCCAAGGACTGATCTCTCCCAATAATATCTCCAAGGTACATGAGGGACTTACTTCTAAGGTACACTTTGGCTACACTTCTTCCAAGACAGATTTGTTCATTATTCTGGCAATCCATGGGATGGGTCAATAGTCTTGCTATTGCCATTATTCAAATGTATCAATCAACCATGTATACAAATACACTCAAATGTATCTGGATTATTTCTTGTTCCTTTAAAGATCATTGCTACTGGTAACCATGGCTCTAGTTCATGGGATCATTGAGGGAAACCAAGCTAAGAAGACCCTGACATCTTCAACAAGCCTTTCCAAGATCACAGAGGATTTCTCTTTCCCAGTAAAAGCAGAAAAGAACATGGCAAGCCACACTTAGAAAAACTTTAGAATCGAGGTCTAGAAATGCAAATACCATGCCTCACATCCCACTGGCCATTTTTAGTCTTGTGAAAATTCAGAAATGTAATCTAACCAAATATGGAGAAAGAAGAAAAATGAACTTTGAAGAAAACCTCTGTATTTGTCAAACAGAGAATTCAACATATACTTCTAACACATTCTCAGAGAACTACTGGAGCTTCCATTTTAGGAAAAGCAAACACCCGAACTCATTGCCTTTGAGTCAACTCCAACTCATCGTGACACTATAGGATGAAATAAACTGCCCCTGTGAGTTCCTTTGACTGTAATTCTTGAGGGGAGTAGAGTTTTTCTCCCTCGGAGCAGCTGGTGGCTTTCAGACAGCTGACATAACAGTTATCTGCCCAATATGCAACCGCTGCATCACCAGGGCTCCTCCCTTAATGAAAGAAGTCAACCAAGAAGAAGAAGAAGCTGTAAAGTCTAAAAGTTTAGAAGATGTTGGATGGAATAAGAAGGTCAAGTCAAAGAACCATAGAGCAAGCTGTTCCAAATAGCATATGTCAGATGATATTTGTTTTTCCCTTACCTAAAGAACATTAAAAACAGGCAAATGGGCTTCCTTGTTCTTCAGGATTCAGAGAGAGGAGTCATTTTGTCAGTTTTACTCTGGAAGTAAAACTTGTGGTTGTAGTACTGAGTGTTCTGTGTGGAGCTCTCCTATCAGACGGCTTGCTCCTGGTCCTGTCCCACTTCACCTGACATTGTGAACATGGGATTTGGTTTGGCAGCATCAGGGCATTGGCTCTGCTTACCATTTCATGTTCACACTTAAATTTGTTTTCAGCTTGGCCTCCCAAAATTCTTTACCCTCTACTCAGATTATTGGAATGCTTTTAGTAGCAGGGATCAATTCCAGCAGAGGGGTCATCTAGAGAATAATGTGCTATTTCTATGGAATTAAAATGGGTTCCACTGTTCCTAATATTATCCTTTAAACATCATTCACTTACTTAACTACGCATGCGTATGAAAAATAGAATACATCACCGCTGGTCACTTGTCACTTCCAGTTTCACAAGTCTAACTGGGAATGGAGTTATAAAAAGCCATTTCAAAAAAAAAGGAAAGTTATATACATGAATATAACAGTCCATGTTTTAGAACTCCAATAAAGCACGTGAGTTTTTTCAAACTTATTATAAAATAAGTATTAGATTCTCTCCAAGGAATTTTTCTCTCCAACCCAAGATCCCTTCTCGCATAGGCTCACTGAAATCATTCCTGGAAATTTGAAACGAGAAGTGAGGCTCTATGATCGGGTTACAATGAAGTGCTGGGATTGTGACAGCCAGTTTCCCTCATGCACACAGGAGAAGGCTCCTGTGACTGGAGACCATTTACTTACTGATGATGTGCAAGAATTCTCCTAAGACCAATCATCCTTGTGGCGATGGGGAGTCATTCTTAGACCACATCTAAAACTCTAGTGATGCAGTGATCCAATGATCGTTCTAAAGTGATCTTGCCTTGCTATCTAACCTACCTTTGCTTCTGTTTTCTTATGTGTAAAATGAAGATAATAGGAATGCCACATCATAGAACTATTGTGAGTCTGTTAGATTAGTTCTCATTATCTCTTGCTCTACCCATCAGAAGATTCTATATCCCTATTGACCAATGACTGATAA
The DNA here is from genome assembly GCA_004026705.1 of Nesogale talazaci. NCBI lineage: Eukaryota > Metazoa > Chordata > Mammalia > Afrosoricida > Tenrecidae > Nesogale > Nesogale talazaci. Next base: position 10,859 of record PVJH01024608.1, read on the forward strand.
TGCATGCATGCATTGTGACAGTCAGGCTTGGCTGTGTGACCAGTTTTGACCAATGGATATGAGCAAGAATGACATGTATATGTTTGAGCAGAAGCTGTAAGAAATGTTGCTCATTCTTCCAGTGTTCATCACCACCACCAAAAAAAGTGACATATGAGGTAGAGTCACAGGGTGGACCTGATGTTGACCTTCAGTTGACAAATAACATGAGCAGAAAGAGGATGAGAAGAAAGCACAAGAGAAAAAGAATCTTTGTTACAATGTTACTAGAAGGTAAATACTATGTGATACCATATCATAATCAAGCAAAAGCCAGCAGTATGGAAAATTGGTACCTAGAAGTAAGAATGTGCAGTAACACAAGACTAAACAATGTGGCATTGGCTTCTGGAATAAGTAGGGAGGGACAATAAAATGATGACAGGAGCCCAGAAAAGTGGTGACTCATGCTACTCCCTGAAAAAATATTTAAAACATTTGATATAATTGTTGCCAGCTGTAATTTGAATGGCAAGAATACTGACTTTAAAAGAAAACACTTTAAAAAAATAGGATTTGAGGCTCTGGATAATACAAATTAGATGCATTCCAGTTTTTCATAAAATAAGACAAGAAATATGTAAGCTAAAATGTTTTGATCCTTTGCCAAGCACAATTTAAAGGGTGATAGAACAATGAAAACTTCAGAATTTGGGGGGGGGTTTGCAAAACAAACCTCTCTCATTTAAATAGATTGAGGATCAACCTGAATGATGTTTTGAATGGTGACATTTGTTAAAGACAAATTCGTGGCCAGAAACAAAATAAAATTAAAATGAATGATTTTTGCTAGAGCTTCTAAATCAGTGAAGGTGACAGCCTGTAAATAAGAAAAAGATCATGATTTCTGGGAAAGAATTATTATTGTGCACATAGTCATTTGCAATCTAAAAAATAAAAAGCAGACAGTACTTTTGAGAATTTTATTGCCAAAGAGATGCTTGCTTAAATTTAAATGACACTGTAAAGGCAATTTAGAACCACTCTGGTCTCCTAGTGGTCTAGGGACAAGAAATAAGCTCAATCTGCTGAGCTCCCAAGACTTTTCATTTGTGGTCTAGGAGAGCAGAGCAAGAAGGTCCTTCCAGGCTGCAGAGCCAGAAGTCTTAAAAATGATTTGGCCTTGAAGGACAGTGCCTGGGTAGGGATCCAAGGTCCTGCTGCTATCTTAGTATTAAACATATAAATATATGTATCAGGATTGTTCCCTCCTGATAATATGTGCTTATGATTACATATGTGCATATCTGTATTTAGACCTCTGTAAGTGCCCTTTGCCTTGTAGTTCCATCATCTATTTCCTTCTGCCTTCCTCCCGTCTCCACTGTCATACTCGGTCATCATTTGGGTTTCTGTACTTTTTATTGCACTACCCTTACTTCGGCCCCACCAGTTCTCCCACATCCTTCCCGCAGACTACCCATTGTTCTCCCCAGCCCCAAGTCTGCTCAGGCCCCCTTTCCTCTCCCCTCTCCCTCGTGTCCCCCCAGTCTTCCTCTCCTCCCCACTGTCCAACCAGTCCCAGTTCTACACTACTGTGGAGATGAGAAATGGAAAGGCAGGGGACTCAGGATGGATGAACCCCATGGAAACAGTAGTGGGAATGAAGCTGCTAGATGGATGGAGGGAAAGTGGGGTGGAGAGGGGGAGCCAACTTCAGGGATCTACCTATAACCCCCTACCAGGGGGACAGACACTGGGGGAGAGGGCAAGGGGAGACATCGAGCAGTGTGAGTTATGACAAAACAATAATTTACGGAGTATTGAGAGTTGGTGTGGGAGTGGGGAGCAAGGATGCTGGGGAAGGGATGGAAGGCTGATGTCAGGGGCTTGGATGGAAAGGTGGAGGTTCAGAGAGCGATCAGAGCTGCAGGCATGTGAAGAAGCGTGACACGATATATGTATTTATGTATTATGAGAAACAATGTAAGAGCCCCCAGTAAAATGATTAAAACATGAAAAAAAATTGGCAACTCCTCCTACTCCCAGAGGACAGAAGCAGGTCCTGATCAAGGGTTATTCCGATATCCAGGGAGGAGGCACTGCTGGAGAGATTGCTGTTGTTAGGTATCCTCAAGGGGAACCTTGTGCACCACAGAACAAAACTGACTGGTCCTGGGCCATCCTCACAATCATTCTTATGATTGAGCTCTTTGGCAGCCACTGAGCCCATTTATCTTGCCAACCATCTCCCTCCTTTTGTGGTCTCTTCAGTTTACCAAGCATGATGTTCTTCCCCAGACAACATGGTCAAAGTTTGTGAGACAATGTCTTGCCATCTTTGAAAAATTCTGGCTGTACTTCCAAGACATAGTCACATTGAGATCTCAGAATTCCCGCATCCCAGTGATGTCTGTGGGCCCACACACATAATGTTTACCATGGTCTGTGCCTCACCACTGAAGGTTGGATGTGGAAGTGTGGGAGGTAACTTCTCTCTTTCATTCATAAGTATCGGAATCTAGAGACTACTCGTTGGATGTAGAGATAGAAGAAAAGTGTCAGGAATTAGAGAAGCAGACACTGTGATAAGCAGGGATGACTGAGGTTGATGCTTAAAGTTCTCACTTCTCTTCCTTTCAAAGGATGGAAACCTGTATATGCTGGCATTTGACTTACAGCACCACCAATGGGAACATGTATACCCCTACTCCAGTGACAGGTGAGACCAGAGAACTTGAATCATTCGAAGTTCTGTCACCAAGAGGTGGTTTCTGAGCTAGCCCCATGATGAGCTACTTCTCTATTTTCCTCTGCCTTACAATTAAAATGAAAACTGCTATTTCAGTTCCATGCTTAAATAAATTTCATATCTATCGTTTACATATACATACATATATAATAACATAAGGCCAAGCTGAAGCCAATGTCCATCTTTAATGTTGCAAGTCACTGTTTCACCTGTGGAATCTAGGAAATTAATATAGAAATAATGTAATGAGGGAGTGCTTAGACTCCATACCTCAGCTCTCAGTGCCACAGAGAAGACTCCAACTCACTGCAAGGCTGTCGCAGAAGGTGCAGCTGTCATTCTGGGTTTCCAAGACTGACGGTCTTTACAGGAGTAGAAAGTTCCCCCATTCTCCTGGGAGTAGCAGGCAGTCATGAACTGTTGTGACCCATTACACCGTGAGAGCTCTGAGCAAGTATCTAGCCCTGGGTAAGTGTTTGCTATTATTCCTTCAATGCACGATTTTGCTACCTTTCTATTTTCACTTAAATGACTGGTTTTCCTTGCAACCAAGTGCCTGCATGGTGGCGTATATGATCACAGTGAGTCAGGGTGGTAGACTGGCTACCCATGGGGCAGCGAACCACAAGGTCAGCTTTTCAAAACCACCAGCTGCTCCACAGGAGAAAGACGAGGTTGTCTACGTTGACACAGACTTAGAGTCTCAGTTACCCGCAAGGACAGTTCTCCTATGTTCTAAGGATCTCTGTGAGCCAAAAGCAATTGAATGAGAGTGATTTTTTTTTGGTTTTGGCCTAAGATCACTGGACAGAAAGCCTCTTTACCCAAGGATGGAGCAGCTAGTGGGTTTGAACCACAGACCTTGCAGCTAGCAATCCAAGGAATAACCCACTCTGCCCCTAGAACTGGTGGAAATGTCTTGATGGCATAGTCAGCTGGATGCTTTGAACTCCTAACTAGAAGGTCAGTACTTTGAACCACCAGTTGTTGTGGGATACAAAGATGTCTACTGCAAAGATTTAACGGCTCAGAAACCCAAAGGGCCAATCCAGTACCGTTCTATACTGTCACTATGCATTGCAACTGACTGCAAGGCCATGGGTTTGGGGGATTTTGAGTATGTTATCAGGAGTCTCTAAGTAACAGAGACAAGCATTCAGGCAAGCATTCACTTTCCAAGTTAACCCAGAGGAAGGACGTCAGAAGAAAGACTTGGTGATCTACTTCTGAAAAACCTGTCCCTGAAAAGCCTAGCTTCCACTTCTACTATGTTGCAATAACCTGCTTTGCCCTGGTTGCTAAAGTCAGTAGATATTTTCTAATCTTTTTCTGTGTTAAATTGGTTCCTATTGGTCACTCTGCTTTCACTTGGAATGCTATTGTAGCCTAAGGTCCACTCAGACCAAGCTTTTTTATCTCCTCATTTTTTCTCTCAGGCACTCTATTGTGCAATTTGCCCAGCTGCTAGGGCTGGACTGTCACAGTGACTGCAACAGTGGGTTCAAATATAAAAATCATGGGGTGGTGAAGGGCCAGGCAGTGTCTCCTTCTCTTGTACATAAGTTTGTTATAAATCAGAGCCAACTCAAATGCAGCTAACAACAGGCTGACTTAGACCATCTGATCTTTATGCATCAAGTCTTGCATTTCCACTAACAGTGTTTTCCGTTCAGAACTCTTTCTGCATTATAGACACAAATTTTCACTTGGGTGTCCCACAGATAAGCTAAAACTATCAGAATAAAGGATTTTAAATTGGCACAGGAAGCTGAACTATTCTTGCTTCAGACTTTAATTATTTGCATGTCCTGTGCTTTTTCTTATCGAATGTCACATAACCACACTCACTTCCATAGAGTTGCTTCCAACTCTAGCAAGCCCTCTCAGGTTTCAGAGGCCAAGTTATTACTGAGTTGCAGATAGTCTCCTCTTTCTTCTAAGAAGTGGATGTTGTTGAACCTCTGAAATTGTTCACAGTTGAACACCTACCGGACAACACCATCAGGTCTGATAATACCAGAATTCTGGTCTTTCTCTCTGTCCCATCTGCATCATGACTCCTTCCATCTATAAACAGGCAGTTTAGATTTTAACTCTTCCATAATATCATAATTCACCTTTTAAAAGTATGAATTGAGCAGGTGCCTAGGTCTCCCTATCCAACGATCATAACACTCTTTATGTAAGCATTTGACTAAAAGCCTTGGGTAGGCAATACCATGTCTGTCTTATGACATTGCATTGTATCTGCTGTACAATCAGCAAAGTCATTTATATAAAGGAGCAGTTCTTTATGTGCAACATAATGTTGTGTTGTGGGAATAGGTTCCAGGGTCAATTACATGAGTTGGAGTGTGAGTTCTGCCTTTTACCATTTAGATAACTTTACACAAGGCACTGGATATCTTTGTGTCTTGATTGTAGGTATAATGACAGTTCCTGATTCATAAAATTGTTTTGAGAATTATATGAGCAATTGACGTCAAAATACAATTTCAAAGTATCTTGCACAGAAGGGATTATTTTTGTTACAGATAAAATTTTATTTGTAGTGTGTTCCTACTTCCCCTATTCATCGATAGAAGCACCACAGACAACTTCAATCTCATTCTGAGCACTAGAATTGTCTAGCTTGGGGAGGCAGTACAAGACAGTTGGAATTTATTGTTAACTACAACAGTTACCTTAAATGTACACACAGTAGGGAAGGAGTCAATTTATAGTCTTCCCTGCCTAGACCTCCTGTGTCCTGCAAGGGAAGATGTGATCGATCAGAGTCCACAATTGTCTGGACCACATTTACTCTCTGTAGGGCTCTCCATCATCCCATAAAACTCGATCAGAAGATGTGCTCTGGATTTTCAGCGCCCTCCCTTAAACTTTCTTTCCCTAAATGATTGGTCAGAGAGGAATAGGAGGTCTCACTTAGATCTTAAATATACATTGCATAATCCAACATAGCCTTAAACCACAGTTCTTTTGTGGAATATGTACTTGCATAGCAAATGGAGTTCCTCGATTTGTATTCTGCTCTTATTTCTGTCTTGCACAGGTGGCTTGAGAAACTGATGGGACAATATTCAACCAAGTAAGGCCTTGCCTGAAAGTTTGCCAAAATATATAGATTGGATGGTTGTATTCCGACACACCCAAATGTTCACTAAGGGATCAGACTAAGGATGGTAGATGATCTGGGTCTGGGTACTGTTCTAAATGCTAAAGAGGGGGCAAAGGTGAATCATATAGACCTGATCTCAGAGGGTTGACCCATTGCTAAGGGCATGAGTATATACAATATTTAGTAAGGATTTTTAAAACCTTTAATGTAAAACAAACCAAAAAACCCTTTAGATGTGTACAGAAGAATAATTAAGAGAGGGTTGAGCAGGTCTGTTTAAAGATAGAGAAATACTTCAAAGAAGGAAAGACTCGGGAGTTTCATGGATTTAGACAAGCACAAATAAAGCCCACTGATGCTGAGCAGTTTCTGACTCCCGGAAATCTGGTGCAGAGTGTGTGAGGCTGTCAAGCACCCTGGGAGCAGATACCCTGTTCGTTCTCCTGTGGAAGGGCTCTGAGATGGGACCTGGCATTCTTGCCCTTCCTGGCCAGTGCCGAGCCCACAGGGACACTGGTGCTCCTCCCACCAAACCCACTACTGTGGCATTGGTTCTAACCCGAAATAGCCAAACCTCCTCTAATTGAGTTGATTGAACTCAGAATGCTCCCATGTAGGTTTTCAGAGGCTGTCAGTCTTCCCCAGGAGCAGACAGCCTTTTGAGGAACAGCTGGTGCATTTGAACCATGGAACATGTGGGTAGCAGCCTGAGTTCTAACCCTGAGGGCCACCAGGTCTCCTTCTAGACTTAAGAAGAAGGAAGAAATGCTCTCAGCCAAGGCATAGGGAAATAATAGAAAAGGTCACAGAGCAGGCTAGATTTAGGGAAACAATACTTTTCTATTTGTCTTCAAGATGGGATGCAGTGGAGGGACTGGCACAAGTCACCTTGGATAAGTGAGACAGGGTCACAGAGGCCATGGAGCAGGGTGTCTGTTTAAGCCCTGTGCTGGGAAAGTTGGGGTAGTTCCCTGTTTATATTTCATCAGATCGTGTTCGAGGAAATGTGGCCCAAGAAGAGACATCCACATGTGTCAGCATACTACTTGCTTCCAGAGTAAGACCTGAACCCTGCCCGCATAAGGCAGCATTTACCTTAGAGGAGAGACAGAGGTATTGATTCATGTTGCCATAGACACAAGCAATGACTTAAGGACAGCATTCTAAACACAATTCTAATTTGATGGCCCCTTTAAAATAAACCCAAAACAAAACATGAAATGAACCTAAATATTGAAACAGAGACAATTCAAACCATTAGAAATGAGCTCACGTTTAAGTTCACTTTTATAGTCATGTTTGTGTGGGCTTCAGAAAAACCCAGTAGATCCTGTACAATAAAATGTCCCAGGCACCTGGCATAATTCAAGCAAGGGAACTAAGCAGCAAAAAATATCTCTGATTGAAACTACGTTTGATCTCTGGCCTGGAAGGCAAAAATGCTGGGATGCTAGAGTCTGAAATCAATGGGTTGGCCAGAGTACAGCTTGAGCAGGCATAGGATGATGCCTTCTGGTGGTTAGAGAGTCGCTCACTGGATTGTGATGCCTTAGAGGTACAGTGCGTTCTTCACAGACTCTTTAAATAGTTCAAAACGGTTCTGTTTTAGTTTTATTTCTTATGAGTTGAGTCTCTGCAAGGAACCCTAAGGGTGACACCCTGGGGTGCTCACTGCCTGGCCAGCAGTTGGAAGCCACCAGTCCCTCAGAGGCAGAGCTTCTCCTCCAGGAAAGAGCTAAGTCTCAGAAACGCAGAGGAGCGGTTTCTTTTTCTACAGGGTTGTTGAGTTGGCATGAAGTGGATGGCAGAGATCTTGTTTGTTTGTTTGTTTGTTTTGAACCTATGCAGCCTCCAGGAGACAGCAGAACTGCCTCCTCAGGTTTCAAGGCTGAATTGTTATGGCGACTCTTGGCAGTTCTTCCTCCCACCAAGGCACTGCAATGATTTCAAACCTTTTGAGCAGTGGATAGATGAGTCCTTAGCCACTATGCCCTGAGGCTTCTCAACTTACCTGGTCTTCTCTATTTATTCTGTATCATTGAAAAGCAACTATGTACTTAAAAAGCGCCACTGCGACCCGAACGGTGGACATTCGGTACACATCTGTCAGAGGGAGGAGAGGGGGTGGTCTGCCTCCCTAAGGCTACAGCCTTGTGGACTCCGCGGAGAGCAGCTTTGCTCTGTATGAGTTGAAATCGATTCCTGGGCAGTGGGTTTATATATATATATATATATATATATATATATATTCAGTGAAACATTCAGAAGCAAACGAGTACTTCCACAGGTGCTGAAAATAATTCAGCCTGGTACTAGGGATAATACAGAACACTCATGGAACCCCCTGTGAATGCGCCCGCATTTCCTTCCCATTCACAAGCATACTCTGACCTAATATATAAATTGTCCTTTACTTGTTGGTCTCGTCTAAAGAGGTCACCTGCAGAGTTCCACGCCAGTCCCTTGTAAATGATCTTGATTGCAAAAACCTCAGTATCCGGTCAGTTAAAATGTCACCTATCACTTAGGCACGGTGGGGGTGTTCCAGCCTAGTAAGGGATATAGTCAGCAGACAAGAGTGGTTTGAAAAAAGTATTTTAAAAAAAGATTTTAAAGTTCATTAAGAAATGGCTTTGCCTTCCCAGAGCAGGAGGACGGGGTGCCGGGAGCTGCAGGGCATCGGCGACTGTAAGGTGTTTATAACTTAGAACTTCTCTGCACTGATTCTGCTTCCAATGCGCAGTTACCATAGCAACTACCATATCATCTGTACCTACAGCTATTTTTAAGATGCTGATAAATTTCTTAAGGAAATGTACTGGCATCTTAAGGTAAATTTCTTCCCTAACTCCTCTGTATTCCCAGTGACACCAACGAGAACCTACTGTGACAGAAACTGTGCTAGAGCAAATATGTTTATGTGTATTCTGTTTATTGAATCTACAGTTGATGGAAATATAAGTCCAGGTTTTTTTTTTAAGTGTGCATTTAGGAAAGTTATTTAACAGGTTAATTGTGCTATCGTTTGCATCTTACAAGCTACAACAATTTAAGGCATATGATTTTAAAGTTGCATACACAAATTCAAGGGGGTTTCAAAAGGTTCCTAAAAATCCCATTATCTTTTCATGCCACTTTCCCATGAACTTTGTGAAGTCCTCTATATTAGGATTCTCAAGACAGCCATGTAGTGAACATACATACCATTAAAACTGTCATGTCCCTTCCAATCCACCCTTTCCACCCTTCTCTAATCCCAGCTCCACCATCCTCCTATAAGTACCTCAGATTTCCTTTCCATTAGTTTGCATTTCCTAGAAACGTATGAAAATGAAGCCATATAATACATGCTCTTCCTTGTCTGGCTTCTCTAACTCAGGAGAGGTATCGTGAGATGCATCCATGATGTAACGTGTATTAATAACTCGTTCTTTATATTGCTGCATAGTATTCCATTGCATGTCTAGAGCATCATTTTTTATCTACTCATCCACTGATGGTTATTTGTATCTTTTTCTAGCTCCAGGCTAGGACAGATTACGCAGCAAGAGTCTTTTCATACACATACAGCTCCATTTCTCCAGTGTAATTTACCTAAGAATGACACATCTGAATCCTATGGTAAGGCTATGTCGATTCTTGAAGGAACTAGCAAATTGTTTTTCAACATAATAGTTCCACTTCGCATGTTTGTTAGTTGTATATGAGAATCCCAGATGACAGTCTGCTCACCCTTGGGAGGTATGTCAGCTTTCTAAATTTTAGCTACGATGCGGTGGGATCAGCAATCGTCTACTAAACCACAAGGTCTATGTACAACTTCTCCCCAGAAGGAAGCTGAGGATGTCTGCTCTAATACAGACTGACAGTCCTGGAAACTTGATGAAGGGTCCCTATGAGTCTGACTCCAACCAGAGGCAATGGATTTGGTTGGTGGTTTTCATAGAAATGTAGGTGGTTTTACTTAGCATTTCCCCAGCATTTTTTTTTAATTTCTAGTGTTTGTCATCCCACTTTTTTCTTTAATAAATTGACTATTTAAAAACTTGCTAAAAGGCTACATAGATAATTTCAGATCAATCTTTTGACCTTTATGACTGTTCTCCCATTGTTCCTGGGCAATTTCGAGAACTATCCCTCCTAGCCTGAAGTCTATCTGGCGGGGCTCCTCTGGAGTGTTGTGGCTTTGCCTGGCTTCCCTTGCTGATCTGTTATTTGCTTCTCTATGTAAGACAGACATGGGGAGCAAGCTTGAGGAGAAAGCAGTGGGACTGAAGGTTACAGAGGGACTTATGGGGAGGAGAAGGAACGTAATGGCAGTGATACACAAAACAATGCCACAGACAGGGGAACAACTAGGGAATTAAAATCATCAACAAGGAGGGAGCACAGATCCTGGGGATGTTGGAGCAATGACAATCTAGCTGAGAGATATTACTAAGAGACAGAAGAAGGGCAAGCATGATGGTGAGACAGGAGGAAAGCAAAAGGAAACAGAGGAAAGATCTAGGTAGCAAAATTATGGATAGAAGTACATAGGTGTACCCTCACTTCCCTCAACAAGAGAACACTTTGTTCTAATCAACTGGCATTCTGTGATGCTCACCCTCCCAGCAAGATCACTGAAGACAAAATGTTTGCACAAACAAATGTGGGGAAAAAAGCTGATGATGCCCAGCTTCCAAGAGATGGTATCTGAGGTCATAAAGGCTTCGAGTTAAATAAGCAGCCATCTAGCAAAGAAGCAACAAGCTCACATGGAAGACGCACACCAGCGTGTGATCATGAGATGTTGTCAGGACAGGGTTAAAGACATTAGAAGATAAAAAAATAAAAAACAAGCAAACAAAAACAACATACTGTTGAGAACAAGGAGGATCAGATCAGAGACCCAAAACTCACCTGTAGACAATTTAACATCTCCTCATGGAAGGGTCACAAGGAAGGTATGAGTCAACCAGGGGGCAGGAAAGGATAGTTGAAACACACAGTATTCCTCAGGTTCTCTCCAGCTTCCTCACCCCTAACTATCATGACCCCAATTCTGCGTTTCATTGCGGGCTAGGTCGTAGCATACACAGAGAAGAGAGCTTGAGATACATAGAACTCAGGTCAGATAAACCCCTTGGGAACAGAAATGGGAGTAGTGATAACAGAATAGTCGGGGGAAGGTGGGAAAGGGGGGAGGTGATAAGGGGTAAGGGAGACAGCAGTCAATGTAAGAAATGAAAACAATACTAATTTATAATTCATCAAGGGGTCACAAGGGTGGGAGGGGTGGAGGGTAAGCAGATGGGTTGATACCAGGGGCTCAAATAGAAAGTAAATGTTTCAAAAATAGTGATGGCAACCTATATACAAATGTGCTTGATACAATTGATGTATGGATTGTTAGAAGAGCTTTTAGAGGCCCAAATTAAATGATCTTTTAAAAATAATAATAAAATAAAATGTTGAAAAAAAATAAAATGTTGACTACTTAAAAATTAATTCTGGGCTGTTCGAAGTTTTTTGTTTTGTTTTCTTATTGTTCTTGTTTTTCATTTTGAAAGTTCTTAACATATTTTAGACACAAGTCTTTGCCAGATACATGATTTGTAAAGATTCTCTGTCAATGAGATGGGTCCATTAATTCTCCCAATAATTTCTTTCAGAGAGTAGAAATGTTTAATTTTGATTTTATATATGAAACATCTGGCACTGTATCCAAAAATATGTGCCTAACTCAAGATCTTAGATTCAAATCTATGATAAAATTGAAGGTTTTTGTTTGCTTGTTGGATCATTTAATAGTGCAATAAATTTCCTCCAAATCTTGTTTTAATGGACACTTACAAATACTGATATGTAACATTTTCATTTTCATTAAACTCAAAGCACTATAGATTCCATATTTTGCCTATTGTTAGTGACACATATTTAGAATCATATCCTGCCCATGAATTCCCTCTCTCCGGTATAAAAGAATATTGCCTCCTCTAATATTTATTATTCTGAAATTCACATTAACATTAATATAGCAGCTTTCTCTTGCTTGACATTAACCTAGTTTCTCTTTCCCTGTTGATTATTTTACCAAGGTATTTACATTTTTAACTTAATTAGCTTTCTTTTAGGTGCCATATAAGGAGGTCTTGCACTTTTATTCAAACTTACCATCTCTGCTTTATCCTGAGCTCTTTACTCCATTCCCATTGTACTTGTTTTCTATTCATGCATAATAAAATATTATCGAGTCAGCAGTTTTAAAGAAGACCTATTGAATATTCCCCTGATTGGAGGGCAGGAATCTGAATGGGTCCCCATTGCTCACTGCTTAATCTCACAAGCCCAGAGTCAAAATTTTCTTCAGTCAGAAAATCTTTGGGGTCATTTTAGGATTTTGTCTGCTATAGCATTCAGCTGGATTATTGATATCGTTAGAATTAATTCTTCAGTTTCTATTTGTGTGTTTTGCTTTCTATTACTTTCTTTTCTGTTTCTGTTTCCTTCTTGCCCAGTCTTTCCCTCAATTCAGCTTTTTTCTTGTTGTTATGGCTCCTCAACCCCCATTTCATCTCCTTTATTGATTTTAACTATAACTTGTTATAATGGTGGTTGCTCTGTGGTTTAAAATATACATTTTTAGTCATCACAGTCTACCTCAAAGTGACAAAATACCAATTCACATATAGTCTACCACCCATCTGTCACTTGTTTGTCTACGGTAACTTGCATATTAATAAAACACTGAAAGCTATGCCATCAGTATTTCAAATAGTAGCATGGCCACAAGTTTCAGTGGAGATTTCAGAGGAAGACGGATAAGTCCTGATGAGCTACTTCTGAAGAGGAAGCAATGGAAATCCTATAGATCACAGCAAAACACTGTCTGATAAGTGCTAGAAAATGAGCTCTCAGGTGTGGGCCAAACCCCAACCCAAACACACTCCCGTTAAGTCAATGCCAACTCATTGTGACGCCATACGACAGGGTAGTAGTCACGACAGTAGTTCTTCCCACAAGTCAAAATCCTCATTTTTCTCCCGCAGAGTGGGAGCAAAATGGTTAGTGGTTTCAAACAACTGACCTTAAGGTAAGCGACCAACCTTAAGGTAGGGGACCAACCTCATAAATAATAACGATGCCACTGCAAAATGGCCACAGCAAAAGGCTCATGTGTGTCAAAGACGACAGAGATGGTGGAGGGTCGAGGAATGCTCCATTATGCTGTGCATACCCTTGCAATGAGCCAGAGGCAATTAACCACAATGTCATCATAACATAGAATTTTATGATTATATAATTCCATTTCTCCAATCCTGTCCATTGTTTCACATGTCATTATTGTCATTCATTTTAGAGATGCCACATGGCATGCTAATTATTTTTGTTTAGTCAATTATATTTAATGACCTTTAAATAATATGGAAACAATGTGAGTATTACCTACATTACCAACGCTTTTCATTCCTTAGTACGTACCAGTAGTTTCATTCATACCAGTAGTAGTGCCATTTTCCTTCTCTTCAGGATTTAAATTACTTTAAATTATTTAAATCACTTCTTATAATATGAGTCTGTTGATGATAAATTCTTTCAGACTTCATCTAGTCCTGCAATAACATCACATTTTCACTTTCATGTTTGTTGTTTTTCTTTCATTAAGTACTTTATAGGTGGTTGTGTTAGACCAGGTTCTCTAGAGAGACAAAACCAGGGCACTAATAATTCTCTCTATATATTTATATAGATAGAAAGATATCTAACATAAGAAATAAGCAGTTAACTAACCTATAAAGCAATACAATGGCTCAGTACAACTCACTTGCATGAGACAGTTAGGACACTGGCCGTCCTTCGAGTCTTGAAGGCCGCCATGTATTCCTCAGTAGAACAATTCAGGCTATCCGTCCACAAGCAGCAAACAGCAAAGCAGGTCACCAACAGTCAGCCAGAGGACAGAGTGCAACAGTCCCCAGCTTAAGATATGCATATTCCAGGAGCGTGGTGAAGCAGGACTTGAAGGAATCTCAACTTACTGTGAGTCCATCCACCGATTAGGTGTTCCATGGGTAGGGTAGCTTGGAGACTGAGGCACAGGACAAACAAGGCAGCCCGCTGGTTCAAAGATCCAAGAGCAAGAAAGAAAGGACAGGGATCACTGAGTCATGTGATCTCAATTGATCTCACATGTGTTCATTGGCCTTGTTGGCACAACAAACCTACCTATCACAGCAGTCTTCTTGCTCGATTTGCTTTTGACGAGAAGTTTGTGGTCCTTGTTTATTTTAGTCCTCTGTACATATGAGGGGGTAACTCCCAAATCTGAAATTGTGCTGAACAGAGCAGAGATTTCAAGCATTTTTTTCCCTCCCTAGATGATCATTAAGCAACTTGCTCTGAGTTAGTACACCCAGTGGAGTCACCTAAAAAGATTCTCTCTGGCCACGGTGAATTTTTTCATAAAGGGAGTTTCATTAGAACCTTATTTTTGTGATGGCCAATTTAAAAGTATAGTATGCAGCTGTGAAATTTTATTTCTTGTTTGGGAAAAATGCCGTAGAAACTGTTGTGAAGTTGAGCACAGCTTACAACGACAGCACTATGGGGGAGGGGGGAATTCAAGTGTATGAGTGGTTTCCTCATTTCAAAACAGGTGAAATATTGATTGCTGACAAACCTCGTTCTGGATGTCCATCAACTTCCTGAAAGGACAAAAATGTCAATTCATAGTGCATTTGGAGTTCGTTCCACAAGGTCAGACCATTAATCAAGCTTTCTATTTAGAAGCCCAGAAAAAAAATTGCAAAACAGTCTGCGACAAAAATGTGGCACACAAGGGTCTGGTTCTGCCATCACGACAATGCACCTGCTGATGAGGCCACCTCAGGGAGAAAGTTTTTGACAAAAAGCAGCACTTAACCCAGTGACTTAACCCAGCACTGGCCTCACCTGGCCTTGCTCCATAGCGTTATTTGTTGTTCCCTGAAATGAAGAGAAATGTGAAATAACAGTGATTTGATGATATAGAACAGGTGAGGAAAAAGACATTCAGGGAGGTGTTGACAGTCTTGCAAACCACGGCATTTGAAAACTGTTTCCAAGTATGGAATCACAGATTTCACAAATGTACTAAGTGCAATGGAGAGTGCTTTAGAGATGATAAGGTTGCTTTGTAAAAAAAAATAATATAAAGGAAAAAAAAACCCTATTGAGTGTGTGTCGGGGGGTTACCCTCTGAATATCTTTTTTGTTGTTGTTATTGAAGAAACACTTTTTTTTTAATCATTTTATTGGGACTTCATACATCATTTCTCACAATACATAAATACATACATTGTGCCATTCTTCTTCACATGCCTGCTGCTGCTGTTCATTCTCTGAACCTCCACCTTTCCGCCTGATCCCCTGACATCAGCCTCCCATCCCTTACCCTTCATCCTTGCTCCCCACTCCCCCACCAACCTTCAATACTCTATAAATTATTATTGTTTTGTCAAACTTACATTGCCCAATGTTTCACCTCACCCTCACCCTCTCTGTTCCCCCGGTAGGAGGTTATGTGTAGATCCCTAAAGTTGGCTCCCCCTCTCTACCCCACTTTTCTTCCACCCATCCAGTAGCTCCACTCCTACTGCTGGCCCTAAGGGGTTCATCTGTCCTGGGTTCCCCGCATTTCCATTTTCCAGTTCCACAAGTGTATCTCCTCCAGTCCAGCTGGATTTGTAAGGTAGAGCTGGGACCATGACATTTGGGGGAAGGAAGCCTTCAAGAACTAGAGGAAAGTTGTATGCTTCATTGCCACCTCACTGTACCCCACTGGCCTGTCTCCTCCCCACGACTCCCCTGTAAAAGGGTGTCCAATTACCCACAAGTGGGCCTTGGGTCCCCAGTCTGCTCCCCCCCATTCATAGTTTTTTTGTGTGTGTATGGGCATCACTGCCCCCTGGTGGGAGTAGACGGGTCAGCCTTGCTTCTGGAGAGCTGCTGCTGAATTGGAACCACCATCGGAACCACTGTGGGCTGCAGTCCCGCACACAACCACTACGCCACTGGGGCTCAACCCTCATTTGTAGATTTTTTTTTTCACAGCTGCTTTTAAGATGTTTTTTTCTCCGTAAGTGGTTTTGAGCAACTTAATTTTGATGTGCTTTAATGTAATTTTCTCCATGTTTCTTCTACTTGGGATGCGTTAAACTTGAAACATTTGCCCATAGCTATCATCAAATTAGGCAGAGGAATGCGGGCATTATCTCTTCAAATATGGCCTCCCTCTGTTCCACACCCCACGTCCTTTAAGGACACTACTCAAATGAGTCATTATGTAGCGTGAGGAAACCTGCCAATACAGTAAGTTAAGCACTAGGCTATAGCCACAAGACAGTGATCCAAGCCCACAAGCCACTCTGTGGGACAAAGATGGAACTATCTGGCCCCATGAAGTTTTACAGTCTCAGTCACTCTCTGGAGCAGCTCGGCTCTGTCTTATAGTTCATTATCAGTGGAAACGGACTCAACAACAGCAGAGGGGAGATGGGGCGAGACTCTGAGAGTTCTTTGTTTTATCTCTATTGTTAATGTTTTTAATTTGTGTTATTTCTCCTATGTCTTCAAGTTCATTAAACTTTTCTTCTTTGATACCACCTGTACTGCTAATCCCGCCCAGTAAAGTTTTCATCTCCCATCATGTAGTTAAATTGGGAGATATAAGCATTTACATCTAAGCCTTTGCATAGGTAACCATACACATCTTTACTTAACACGTTAAATCTTTTCTCCGTCTTCTCGAATATTTGGAGTGGGCTTATCTGTTTCAATGTCCTGGTGTGTTAGTTCTAATATCTGTGTCCATCCTAAGTTGGCTTCAGTGGATTGATTTTCCTCCTCTTTTTCATGCTTGTTTGCATTCCTGTGATATTTTATTGGATGGCAGACACTGTGAATTTTACCTTGTTGGGTGTTGAATATTTTTGCATTTTAAAAAATGTCTTTAGTTTTACTCTGATATATCCAGTAAGTTACTTAGAAACCATTTGACCCTTGCTTTTAAGATTTGTTGGGTGGGACTAGAAGAGTGTTTAGTTTGGGGATAATTATTTCCTATGGCTGAAGGTTTCCAGCCTGGCTAGAGGTGATAGATAATTTTCCCAGTCCTATTTAAGCCTCCTTTCTATTTGGTCTAGCCATTTTACTCAATTTGTTTCTCAGGTTTGCTTAGTTTTCATATATGCATATGCTAATTAGTACTGCTGAATCCTTTGGCTCAGTAAATCTCCATGCATTCTCGCTGTTCATTGTCGCTCCTCTTTTCTACAGGCCTGAGTACTGTAGTTACCTTGGTACTCCCAACCTCTTAGTTTTGTAGGTATGGCTATCAAAGTTCTCACCTCATATGCTTCCTGTCTTTCAGCTCCACTGTGCTTAGAAGCCTGATATTCAGTATCTTGGAAACCATTGTTTCATGTGTTTCACATGTGTTTATTTCAAACAGAAGAATAAATCCAGTCCCTCACTCTATCTTGCCTCAAATCAAGCATCTAAATGTACATTTTTAAAGCGTGATAACACCAACTCCACAAAATGTGAAAGACCTCTATGATTCTAGAGACAGCATGCAATCAAAATAGCGAATGGATATTCATCTCGTATAAACTGTCTTGACTATGATGATTAAAGTTGGTTTCTCTTGAATTCAAAGACAATAATGCTTTCAGACAATGTGTGTCTGTCGTCTCACCTGGAGAGAGGATGTCACCAGCAATGGCTTTGATATGCCTTGTGGATATAAAGAAGAGTGAACTACAAAATCTTTTCTTGTATTTTCCAAGAGAATTCAAATCTTGTCAGACATTATCATATTTGATTTATTTAGTTAGAAGAGGTTTCTTTTTGAATCACCATAATGATTCAAATTCACAGACCAAAACTCATTGAGCCAGAGCTGTTCATAGGAATAGTGATAAAATTCTGTAGATTTATCTAATAGGTAAAATCAAAATTATCAAAATGATAATTTTTGTAAATACTTAGTAATATGCTATCATCTATATACCTTTGCTATTGATCATGCACATTTAGATTATTTCTCTATATTCACTATTAAAAATGGTGTCAAGAACATTTCTGAATGTTTCCTGTGTATATGGACACACATTCCTTTAAGGTTCCTACTTAGATATCAAATTGGTATGCATACCTTTGTCATTCCTGAATGTGGCAGTCAGGAAATCTTATGTAAATTTCAGAATTGGGAGTATAGGGATGAAATCTAGCCTGTCAGTCTGTAGAGAGCCAATGAAACCTCTGTGTGGGCAGGGCTTTTTCCTGAGGATTCTGGAAAATCTGGCTATATATCCCCCTTGGAGGTCAGAGACTTACAACTCAGTCCCTTGGAGAAACACGCTACTGACAAGATGCAAGGCCAACTCCCAGTGAGACATCCCAGAGAAGCCACATGGACTTATTCTGATGCAACCAGACCTCTAACACTGGAAAAGCCACCTAGAGACTCTTACCAGTGCTGAGATGCTGGAAAAGCCACAGAGAGGCCCTGCCAGTGCTGAGATGCTTACAACGTCACTGGATACACAAGACTCTGCAACCAGTGGTCTGTGATTGTCCTGGTGTCATTGCATGTGCTTGTGAGTCTGAAGAGGACTTATAGATTGGTAACCCATATAGACATATGGGTTAATGTCAGACTTATAACCTTGAACCGGACTGGGCTGGGGTATTTTCTTAATGTATAGTTGCTCTTGCATATAAAACTCTTTTATATACACAAATGAGTGTCTGTGGATTTGTTTCTTTAGTCTGCCCAGACTAACACACTGAATAATGCTGAAAGTTCTTGTACCAATTTATGTTTTCATTAGCACTGAAATGAGATCGCTTTGCTTCTGCATCCACGCTTATGCTTAGTATATTTCTAGTTTCAGGCCTTTTATTCAAAGCTAGGAAAAATGGTAATGGTTATGTTCATTATTATTTTTGTCCATTTTCTCAATAAATCTATTCTTGTCTTATATTTTGAATGCTCTGAAATTAAAGGTGAAGACACTCTTTGCTCCTTACCTCAAAGGCATCACAGACTAAGGCATACAACATTGACCAATAAGCAAAGTGATTAAAAGGCACATTCAGGTGGATGATAGGGAATCATTTAGCTAGTTCAATATTAAGCAGTTTTTAACTAGGTAGAATAAATTTACCTGGCTCGCTCGCTCTCTCTCTCTCTCTCTCTCTCTCTCTCTCTCTCTCTCCCTCCCTCCCTCTTTCTCAACAGGTAGAGTAAAAAAGAAAGAAACTCTATGCTCAATTTGCTGAATGTTCCCTTCAGAGGGTCATTTCTGGAATCAATAATCTTTAATAAAAAGCTATATATTAAACATTTTAGTCTTTGTGGGTGTGTCAGTCTGGGTACACTAGAGAAACAAATTCATCAGCACACATATGTATATGAGAGAGGTTTATATACAAAAGCAACTGCACATTAAGAAAACACCTCCCCCCCCAAAAAAAGAAAGAAAACATCCCAATCCAGTCCAGTCCTAGGTCATATGTCTGATATTAGCCTATATGTCTGATACCAAGCCTTAAGTCTTCTTCAGCCTCAATAAGCACATGCAATCACACCAGGACAATCACAGGCCAGCGAGTGCAGAGTCTTGTATATATAGTCACGTTCGAAGTCTCTCAGTGCTGACAGGGGCCTCCCTGTGGCTTTGCCAGCATCTCAGCACTGGTAGGAGGCTTTAGGGGACTTTTCCAGCGGCAGAGGTCTGTTTCCATCAGAGTAAGCCCATGTAACTTCGCCTTTGGGATGTCTCACAGGGAGGGAGCCTTGTGTCAGAGTGGCTCCAAGAGACTGCGTTGCAAATCTTTGACCTCCAAGGGGGAAATATGTCCAGATTTCCCAGAATTCTCAGGAGAAAGCCATGCCCACACAGAGGTCTCCTTGGTTCTCTCCAGATTGATAGGCTAGACTTCACCCCTACACTCCCAATCCTGAAATTGACACAAGATTACATCACTGCCATAGAGAGTCACACAGTTTCTTACTCAACTATGACACTCTACTACAATAGTGCAAAAATAGCCACAAACAATGTATAAATACATTAGTGTGGCTTCATTCCATCCACACTTTATACACAAAAGCAGGCTGCAATTCTTAGTTGACGCAAGAGCCATAATGAATGGACCATAGTTCTGAGGCATAAAGACTAATCAGAGACAAGATGCTGTTGACAACCTATTTGATTACATGTGATTGCAATTTTAGTTTGTTTAGTGAAAATAATTTAAAAGTAGCTTTAGATAGATAGATAGTATGGAAGAGAAGAAAAATAGGGTCAAATGACAAATTTCACCCACAGTATAACTTGGTATGTTGTATATCTTTAACTTAATTCTGACGCATAAGTCACCCTACTAGGGCCAATCATAGGACATATGATTCAATGACATTTTAATTTCCAAAGGCAACATTAAACTTCATATGGTGGTTGTTAGTTACTGTCAATTTCAAGTCATAGCAATCCCATGTATGCAGCATAGGAGTTTTCAAAGCTGTGACCTTTCAGAAGAATGCCAGCCATGCTGTCTTCCAAGGCTGCTCTGGGTGGACTTGAACTACTAAATTTTGAGGCGGTAGCAAAGCATGCAACTGTCTGCACCATGGAGGGACTCCATAAACTATATGAAGCATAAATATGTATGTTAGCAAATGAAAAGACTTTCTGAAAGTGGGTAACATGCTTTTATTTTACTAAGAAAAGAAGAGGCTGATATGCTTACAAAGCCAACTGTGAAAGTGTCCACAAAATTTCATCCTTAAATGATAAGGATGTAGTGATTCTTAACATTTACCTGCTGAGATTTTCTTAGACTTTCACTTTAGAAAATGTGCAATGGCATGCTGGATTCTCCAGCATGAATAGGGCTTAAATCTAGTATTCAGGAAAGTGAATTGCTTCAGCTTATGGGAATATACTTGGTTTAGTATATCTTTATTATTCAAGGGAGGATCCCCACTGAATAGCTTTCTCTTTTCCCAATGGATCTAGGGAAGAGAATGTGGGGGATATATTGAGAGAATTATAGAATTCATGTATAAGTGTTCACAAAAATGCAATTATTGGCCATGATACTTTGGGTGTGCTCATTTAGCATGAAAATGGGGCTTGTGTATTTTTGGTTGTACACATTTTAGTTTTATCCTCTTACATCAGTGGTTCTCAATCTTCCTAATGCCATGACTTTTTAATACAGTTCTTGTTGTGGTGACCCCCCCAACCGTAAAATTATTTTCATTGCTACTTCACAATTGTAATTTTGCTTCTGTTATGAATCAGACAACCCTTGTGAAAGGTTCATTCAACCCCCAAAGGGGTCACTACCCACAGGTTGAGAACTGCTGTTAGATGCAAATATGATTTTGCTATTGTCTTTGTTTGAAGATTATGCATGGTTAAAGTGTTGCGTCCATGAGTCAAGTTGACAAGGGATGGCTTGTGATGGCCAGAGTTTAGGTCTACTTGAACCTGAGTAAAAGTAGAGGTGAAGTCCAACCGATCAATCAGGTCAGCCTGACGATATCTTGTTATTAGACACATTGGGGGCTTCTCTCTTGCCTTTTGCCTCCTGCTTGCTTGGACTCTGTATCTGCTTCTAGAGGTGGTTCATGTGGGCTGCCACACCTGGAAGCTGTCAGCATCCAGTCATGTTCCCATCAAACTTGGGTCGATGAGACTCAGCTCTCACCGGCCTATGAACTTCCTGCTTCTCCGTTCTGTATCACCTGCCTATAGTGAGGTGTGAAGAGGGCTTCGTCTAGCATCAGAGATATGATCTTGAGCTGGACTGGGCAGGGACGTCTTCTTGATATAAAATTATTCCTTGATATATAATTTCTCTTATACATATGAGTGTCATTGCTACTGCTTTCTTCAGACTACTTAGCCTATATAAATATTCATTTGTTTTGATCCCCATTTCAGGAGGTAAGATATGAAAAAGAACAGATGATATTTAAAGAAACTTAAGCTGTCTGGAAGGTTTGCTGTAAAGCAAGGCTCAATGAATTAATAGAATACTATTTGAGATGTTTCAATGAATGGATGCAGTGCTGGAAGTGTTCACTCACCAATGTCAACAAGTTTGGAAGACAGCTAC
>PVJH01024609.1:0-15418 GCA_004026705.1 Nesogale talazaci
TCCCAGTGGGCCGCAGTCCCGCGCACAACCACTACGCCACCGGGGCTCAGCCCCAGACTGTTATTCTTTTTGGCAGTGAAAAGCCCCATCTTTCTCTTACTGAGCAGCTGGTGGTGTCAGACTGCTGACTTTAAAGCTAACCACCCCCACGTGTCATCACTGTGCCTCCAGGGTCCCTGGGAGGGAGGAAAGAGAGGGTTCAAGAGGGTGATTGCTTAGAGAGGTCTGAGTTCCAATTTATGGTGATGGGAAAATCATATTGATGAAGGAGTAAGGTTCCACAGTGGACTAATGTCATCGAGGCCCACAAGTTGAACACCTGTTAAAAGTTGAAATGGCAATGAGAAAAAACAACAAAAAAGAGTTGAGTTGGCAAATGGTGTATGATCGGGATATTGACCACCACAATTGACAGCCGCTGAGGATGGAGATGGACAGCCAAACACTTCAGGGGATTGAGCTCCTGGATTTGACATTTTGGGGTAATGGTTTAGTGGGGCACCTGTACATTGTCCTAATAACCTTGTTTAGTGCTTCTGTTTTACCTCCTAGCTGTTTGCACAGTGTCAGGGGTCTTTCAAGCTTGCGAGCTGTCATCTGAGGTGCAACCACGATCCTCTAGTTGTCTAGGGCAACAGGCAGCAGCACAGTCAGGAACAGGTTGAAGAAATGGACGGTGTGTCTAATGGTCTCCATGGGCAACTGCCTCCTTTGCTGTGAAACCAAAAGAACTGGGTGGTGCCTGGCTTCCATGACCGGATCTGGGGATCGCAGATTCTCTAGCATAATCCTGATCACGAGGGGGAAGTTTATAGCTGAATTTCCAACTTTATGGAATTCAGAGTTTCAGGAGGCTTGGAAGTTGGATGCGACCGTGAAACTATAGCTCTGAGATAATCTTTAAATCTTCAACCCAAAATATCCACTGAGATCTTCTTCAAACCAGATAGTAATTTAGCTTCATTAATAAAGAACATGCACCTTGAACATTGTACTCTTAAAAAAAAAAGATCTATATGGGATCAAACTGCCGGAAGCAACCCTAGGTTAGATAGGACCCCTAGGAGGAAGTGAGTTGACATGAATGGGGGTGAGTGGTTGAGAGAAGGGAAGTGGGAATGTTTGTCCCACTTGGAGAATGTATGTGATCCATGTCACTGAATCATCCGTGTGGGAATGGTTGAGTGGGCACGTGTTCTGCTGTGGATATTCCCAGTAGCAGCAGCAACAACAACATACAGTTAATTGCTAAAAAGGGGAGGGGAGCAAAAAACTATTCATCACAGCCCCACAGGATCCCACGGGGAGTGCCCGACCCTCAGAGAACCACGCCATGGACGAAGCACTGTGATGATCTTAGTTGTTGGTCCTGCAGGGAAACATGGAAACCTCCCAGGGTCACTCCGAAAAGAAGCCAGATGGAAGAGCCCACCTCTAAATTGCCTGTATCCCTTGAACGGAAATCCCCCGTTGGGCGAGAAAGAAAATAAGGCCCACCCCAAAACTGTGGAAACAGCTGCTGTTGGACCTTGGGGGGAATTACAATGGTTTGGTGGGTGTCCAGCGAAAGGGGATCTAGAACCACCTTATATTTCATATCTCAATGTTCCCCTTGCATTAATATGAGTGGTATTAATCTGATAGGCAAGGATCTGCCCTTGTAAGGAATGTTACAGGACACTTTCCCCTAGCCCCAATGCCACGGTCAATGTAAACAGAGCTCAATTGTTTAAGAATTCAATCTGTACAAAGCAGCAACTCATAGCTGGACAGCACTCCCATAAACAAACAAAACCTTAAGTTCTAGGCCATTAGATAAATTCTCCATGTTTCCAATGCAATCTGATTATATCCCAGGGGAATAATTCACAATGTTCTTCTTTGTTTGGATGTGTTCGTTTTTTGTTTTGTCTTGTTTATTTGTTTTCGGGCATCCCTGCCTCTGGTGGTCGTGGGCGCTACCCAGTGCTGCTCCTCAGAGCCGCCACTGGACTTGAACCGCCAAGCCCGCGGGCCGCAGTTCCGCACTCGACCACTTACGCCACCGGGGCTCGGCCCTTGTCTTGTTTATTTTGTTTGATTTGTTTTGTCATGATAATATGATCACTAAGGTAAACCAGAGTCCTTCATAACCTGTGGACAAGTAGATGGATTCTTGTCTCCCTCTTAATTCTAGCTCCAATCCAAGAACAGTTGGTTCTGATGACATGACCCTGCTCAAGACTCACCTTCATGAAGAGATCACTGGAGATAAGGGTGCTACAGCAAAGTGCAGTGAAGAAGGCAGATGGTGTCCGGCTATCTATTAGAAAAGGGCCTAGGGTCCTCAAAGTTTCTATTCACACAAGCAGCCATCAAGTGAGGCATCAACGACGTCCAGATGGAAGAAGCACATCAGTCTGTCTGATCCAAAGTTGACAATAACAACATCTGAATTTGAGGAAGGGCAGAGTATCGGAATTTAAAGTGCGAACATCTAATATGTCTAAACTGTTGATGACAGCGGGGCCCCAAAATCCATCTATCTGCATCGTAACGAGGCAGATGTAGCCCGTGGCAGATCCCCTCTGGCCACAAAGAAAGCTTTTGTTTTCAGATAGAGATTACTGTAAACTTGATGACAGTGGATGAAGCTATGATGCTTATAGTGTGGATTACACGTAAATATGACCCTTGGTCAATTGACCCCGCTCTTGACCCAACCTGAATGTGCTCAAGGCTTAAATATGTCTCACTTGTTCCTAGACAGAAATTTCTTCTCTGGCTTTTCAAAATATTGCTGGTGGCTTTTCCTTTCATGCTCTTTACTTTTATATTATGAACATCATTCTTTCGGTTTGGGTTTTTACTTTTCCGGTTGGGTTTCCCGGTTTATGAAGCACAGAAGGAGTGGATGCACAGAGGTAATAACTGAGGCAAAGGTTTATTGGGGACAGGGTGGGGCGGATGGGATAGGTGGGGAAGGAGAGGGAAATTGGGGAGCATTTAAATAATGAAAGCAGGCAGAAGGTGGGAGGGAGCTCTAAAACTGATTATGACAACGGTACTACAACTCTTCTCATGGAAGTGTACGGTAGGTGCATTCTGTTTCATAGAACTTTTTTGTTTCCAATTCCCTTCCAAGGGATGATTTCATCAAATGATAACATCAATTGTTTTCTTGCACTAAGGGCATACCAAGCATTCATTCCATCTGCTCCTCATAGTCTAGGATGTAAGGCTAGGAAAGCCCAGGTGCTAACCACAAGGTCAGTGGCGGGAAACCTCTAACCACTCCTGGAGAGAAAGATAAGACTCTCAACTCCCATAACGACGGACTGTCTGGGAAGCACACCAGGACAGTTGCACCCTGTCCTATGAGGTTGCTGTAAGTCGAAATGGACTCCACATTTTTCCAGTTTGAGAGTTGCTTATCAACAACGATCCCAGCTTCCAGGCAGCTGACCTCCGGAAGGCCTCAACCTTCCCCAGACCACACAAGCTAGAAAATCAGACACGGATGGGGTTTGAACCCAGGACAAAGGAGGTGGAGACCGGGAACATACTCTCCACAGTCTGGGCCCAAGACTCTGGGCCTCCCTCTCCACCACTCTGGATTTAGTCCCTGGAAACTTCTCTGGTCTAGCTTCCACTCCTCTGAGGTCTCTGTGGTCACCTGACCAGCCTCTCCCCCCTGCCCCTTTCCTTGAGTCACATCGAGTTGCACATCCCACTATCGACCCAGGATCTGACCCTCCTTTCCGTTGGATGGAAATTACCCAGACCCAGGGGCCCTAGGCTGGGGAGAGAGTAAACAGGGCAATCAGACCCAGCCTGACTCCCTGGAACTTTTCCACTCACCCTCCTGAGCGGGGCAAAAGGACAAATGGAGGTCCACATTCCATACATCTAAATATTTAAAAGTGATAAATCAAGTGAGCGAACTGTTAAATAAATGATGCTTGCGTCTCTCGTGCTGACACATCCACCTTCCACGGCGCTGGAAGGCCCGATTTGGAGGCATAACGCTGGGGCCTCCTGCTGCTGGGCACAGGCCGGGGAGAAAACGCCCCTGTAAACCTCAGCCCCGGGTTCAGCCCGCCTCCCCTCTCCCGCGCCCTTCATTTTCGTTCGAGAAGCACATCCAGTGCACCTGTGTTGGTGCGCCAGTCCGCGCACGCGCACGCGCACGCGCACTCACTGTCTGGCTTCTTTCTCCACAGCCAGGTCCGCCCTCTGGAGGCTGACCCATGGAGCCCCCGAGTACAGGCTCCACTGCTTTGGGGGGAGAACTTCTGGACAATCGGATGCCTTGCTGGGCTGCACATTGAGCTGGTAACTGCCAAGCCGTCCGTCACGTGGAGAGGAAATGAGGAGGCTGTCTGCTGCCCCAAAGATCTCGGGATGCTCAGAAACTCAAAGGGACGTTTCTGCTCTGTCCTCCAGGGACCAGGTGAGTAGGAATTAACTTGATGGCAGTGAGTTTGGGTGGCCCTGTGGGTTGGGCATCGTGCAACTGCAAGGTTGGCAGTTCAGCACTCACCAGCCATTCCTCAGGAGGACAAGGCTATCTTCTCCCCTAAAGAGTCACTGCCTTCGAAACTATAAACAACCCCCCAACCAAACCTATTGCCTTGCTTCTTCCAGATGATGGTGGCCCTCCAAGACAGGCTAGAACCTCCCCCTGTGGGATTCCATGGTCGCCAATCTTGACAGGAGCAGAAAGTCTCATCTTTCACTCTCAGAGTCAACTGGTAGGGTTCAATTACTGATTTTGTGATTAGCAGGCCAACTCAGAACCCACAGCACTACAGGCCTGGCGTAGAGTCCTCCCCAAAATTCTTGTTTTGAAGGTGTCCAGTGCATGGTGGCCCGGGACTGCCAGGTCTTGACCGTTCAAATGTCCTCTTTGCCCCCTCATAGGAGATCTGGTGTCAGAGTGATCACATGCAGGCTGCAACCTCAAGGTCAGCAGTGGGACACCACCAACCACTCCCAGGGAGAGAGGTGAGACATCCCCGTCCTGTACAGCGTGACAGGCTCAGAAACCCACAGGAACAGTTCTACCCTACGCAGAGTCGGCTCGATGGCGGTGTGTTTGCTGTTTGCTTTCTGATGGCACGTCTGAATCTGGTAGACCTGGGTCTGCCTTTGTGAAGAAGATCTTGAAACCTTTGCCCTTTGACCAACATGTGCAGTCACTGACGAGTTTAAGCGCTACAAGTCAACAATGCACTTCTTGTGTTCTGAAGCCAGCTTATGTCATTTCCTTTTCTTGACCGTTTTACATTCTCTACCTTTGACTAAATTAATGACACTCTCGATAGAACTACCTTGGACCTCAGTGGGATGAGCTATAATGTCCTTGATCATAAAATACTAATGTCTCTAAAGTGTACCAAAGACATAAATGAACCACAGATTATATGAATGGATTTGGGGGCCTCATGCTCAATTCCAGCCCCAATTTTACACCAATTCATTCTTCTAGCATGGCCCTACGTGATGCTCTCCCTCATGAAGGCATCACTGAAGATCTGGGTGCTAGAACCGAATGGGAATGGCTGGTGCCCGACTGTCAGAAAGTCCAGGGGTCTTAAAAAGCTTGTCTTCCCACAAGCGGCCATCTAAATGAAGCGTGAACTAAATTCACACGGAAGAAGCACACTAGCCTGTGGGATCCAAGGACCAGAAATAATAAAATCCAAATCCAAAGGAGGGAATGGCATCAGAGCTTAAATTGTGAACACCCAGGCTGCAGAAGGCTACAGATGGCAGTAGCCCAGAGTCCATTTGCGGAGTCTCCACGTGGGTCAAGTCTTCACATGAGTTCCCTCTGGCCATCATCCAGGGATGTGAGCAGACATCATTCAGTTAATATGTGCATAATAACCTTATCATTTAATCCCCCTCTTGACCCACTTTGAACCTGTTTCATTTTGTCAGTCATTTCTGCTTTCTTCTTCCCAGAGGTTTTTCTGCTTCGTGTCATCGTGGTTTGTTTCCTGTTTGTGTTTTGTATGATTTCCGGGATATGAAATCCAGGATGGGCAGATGTGTAGAGGCCATAAGAGACTGACGATTGCCCGCAGGCACAGCAGGGAGGGACGGAGAGATGTTCAGGAAGGGATGGAGCTGATTTGCACAGATATTCGTGAGTTAATTGAACAGTTAAATGGAACGTTAGGTGAAGTATGTGCCAATTAGACTCAGTTTAAAAATACAAAATAGGTAAATGATTTTAAAACAAACAAACAAGCAAAAAGCAGAAAGTCCCCCAGTGACCTCCTGCTGTCCACCCTAAGAAGTGTAGGCCCTGCGGTGTGCTCACAAGCCCAGGCACCCTGTCCCCTCCACACCCCAGAAGTGCACTGGGGGAGGTCCAGGGTGAAGATGGGGCAGAGGGGCCCAATGCTGAAGGGGCTGGATGGCTAAGGCAAAGCGTTGACTCCAGTAGGAAGCCCTCCTCCTTTGCAAGGTTTTAAACCCCAGAGACGCTTCCGACAGAAACAAGAATCTCGGGGCAAGTGAACAGAATCAACCTGGCCATGGCAGACACCCCTCGTGAAGATCCCAGAAGAGACTCGGTAGCTTTTGGGGGGAGCCCCCACCCCACCTCAGCTCACCTGCACCCTGACACTTGGGTCCTTCCCTTTCTGAACAGGATTGTCTCATTGGCCTCGGACCCTCAGCCTGATGCTGCTAAGGATGCTGGGATATGGATGGGCAACTGCCTGGCTGAGAGCTTCCCAGGGGCCAGGGCCAGCGCTGGGGAAGGGGCTGGGAGTTGGCACTGGCTCTGCCACCTGGGCACAAGGCAAGGCCCCTTCTTGGTGCCCGCTCTTGTCAGACCTTAGTTGCAAAGAGAGGCTTGCAAACAGCCTGACATACTGTCTCTGCTCTCCCCTCCCCCATTCAACCCCTCACCCCCAGGCTTTACTCTGGGTCAGTTGGAGCCTGAAGTGGCTTTTAAGCAATTAGACTGAACACCGGGCACTTGCGAATCTAATTGTTTCAAAAGCCTTTGAAGGGTTGGAGTCTGAGCTCTTAAAATGCCAGAGAAGAGGGAAATCAGGGACGGTGGGAACTAAGAAGCTCCTGGCTTCTCTTCTATCACCACCCCTTATTCTTCTCAATGTCCTCTTGGGGTTGGGGTGGGTGGCCGATCCAAGGTGGAAAGGACCCCCACACATGCACTTTCAAGTTCTGAAGGCTCTGTGCCCCCTTTCCTCTTACAGGCCTCCCAGCAGCAGTCTTAGATCGCTTTCCATTACTCAGCCCCGGCCCCCACAACGAGGAACTGGGGAGAAGTGGGGCTGTCCAGCAGACAGGCTCCAGCTCCTAATGGGCAAACTATCTCACGCTGCCGGGACAGGCATGTCAACAGCCTCCCAGTGATGGCGCGCAGACTGCTGGGCTGGATGCTTGAGATAAAAAAGACGCCCCTGACCTCCCAGAACCTGATCGTCTGGGAGGGAGAGAGACCCACTCCAGCCAGACAAGCGAAAACACCAGGGGTGTGGTTCCCAGGAGGAGGCCAAGCTTGGGAACAGCCCGGGAGGAGGGTCCGTGGGGTTCCTCAGGCAAGTGACTCCCCAGCGCTCCCCGAAGGATGCAGCATTTAAAGAGTAGGCCCTGAGGCTTTCGGGTCAGGTTGGCAAGAACTCGCACCAAGTCCGAGACATGGAAGTGAACCGAAGACCCATGATGGGAGGGCCCCAAGGACTGTCATCTCCCCGGTCCAGCTCTGAGTCAATATCCTTGTCTACAACATGGATCACCGCAGCAGAGTGGGTGTGCCGATTTTGGGGGTTCCACAGAGGCGTTTTGGACCCCTTCTGGAACACATGGGGGAGCAGAGTAGGCAAGGTCCAGTGCCCCCACCCCCACCTCCAACTTCAACCAGAACCACAACTCGTCGCCATTTGATGTTCCAAGTCTCGGTGTCAATTCAGATGATGACAAGTTGGACGCTGTTTTTGGCCATGTTACCCTCTGCAAACCCCAGGCTCAGACATTGGGGGGCGCTGGTGGGTCCTAAGTGCTGTTGGAACCCCCAGCTGCGCCAGGGGACCAAGATGAACCAGTGTGCGCCTGTGAAGATTGCCGTCTTGGCAGCTGGTGGGGGTCAGTTCCGCCGGGGCACAGAGGGCCCCGAGGAGTCAGCATGGGCTTGG
Organism: Nesogale talazaci; assembly: GCA_004026705.1. Lineage (NCBI taxonomy): Eukaryota > Metazoa > Chordata > Mammalia > Afrosoricida > Tenrecidae > Nesogale > Nesogale talazaci. The sequence goes on from PVJH01024609.1 coordinate 8,157, forward strand.
TGGCCACAACCATCAGCTACGGGACTAGACAGTCTCTGGGGGTCCCTTCAGACACTGACCTCAGGTTTCCCCTGAGCCCTAGCTGTCAGCAACTCCTGTCACACTGAGGGACATGGAGCCCTGAAACGAGTGGCCCCTTTGGAAACTCCATCTCAGGGCCCAGTGTTTTGGGTGGAAGGACCCCGACCTCCCCCCTCCCCGGGGTCAAACCAGAATAGACCTGTGAGTAGACCCCTGAGCACCCACTTGTTAGAGCACCGCCCTTTTCATGGAAAGTACCCAAGTCTCCCAGCTTTTTTTTTTCTTCCATGAAAATGGAGTGTCCTGCCCATCACGGAAGCGATAAATAAGAAAAATCTGAGCCGCGGCCAATTTACCTGCATGCTGACAGAGAGTGGGAGGTGTCATTCCTGGCAGAGCCCACAGCTTGGACAGCAGCCGACCCAGCAACACAGGCAGAGGCGCCCCAGCCAAGGCTTTCCCAGGACATGGAAGGTCTCTGGGCACACGGAAGGAGATGGTTCAGTAAATGAAAGGATGAGCAGGCAGAGGACACAGGGTGTGTGTGTGTGTCTGTGTGTAATTGCTCCAATGTCCTGGAAAGGCTCGCTTAAGACACTGTGAACGAAGTGTCTTTGAGCGAGAGTTGGTGGAAGGGACACGGAAACTGGGTGCCGCGGATGAAAGAAATCCTGTAAAATCAGAGGCAAAAGGCAAGAGACCTTCACCCCCACAACTCTGTCCGAGCCTGCATCTCCCCTCCTCCTTCCCTCTCCTTCCCTCACACCGTCCAGCTTTCTTCCCACCCAGGCCCCAGGTGCTGAAAGTTGCTCTCCCGGGGAGGGGAAGGTATGAGGCCTAGGAGTCCAGTCCAGGAGGCGGGGGGCTGGTCAGCCCAGTGTGCGGTGCTCCTGCAGGGCGTGGCCACTGAGAGCAAACAGGGAGGTGGGCAGGGGCTTCCGGCCTGAACTGGGGCCGGAAGGAGTGGAAATTCCTACCTGGCCTTCCCCACCTGCCACCACAGCCAAGTGCTCACCCCTCCCCACCCCCCTTTCACTTCACAAACAAAGCACAGACGGAAGTCAGCGGTGTTTTACAAACACAGCTGCCTCTGCCTGGGACTTCTGCCCCCAGGAGGTCCCAGGACATGCCTGGGCTTTAGCCTCCACACCCCCACCCCCACCCTCAGGGCTGAGGACGACTCACTCACTCACAGACCTCTTCCCTGGGCCTGCTTCCCTCTTCAGAGCACCCCAAAGCTGAGGATACCAACCCCCGTCCCTCATAACCAGCCTGTAGCTCTGAGTACAACTCTTCCCTCGGGGTTCCCAGGCTGTTCTGGATGCTGACAGCCTGGACTTTCTCTGGAGGGGTCAGCTGGTGGGTTTGAACCGTCAACTTGATGACGGCTAACCATGGCTTCTCCCATGGTGGCTGCAGGACTCCTTACAAGAAGCCCAGGTCGGGTTAAAACACAAAACAGAAAAGCCTCCCATAGGTCTCCACAATGCACAGGTGAGGAAGCCAGGCCTGGGTCTCGCAGTCTTAGATGTCTAAGTTGGACATCACCATTCAGCCTCACAGGCCACAAGGGGCATGAAGGCCGTCTGAAACTGTCACACGGCTTGCAGGGCCAGGAATCGATTTCAGAGGCTCTGAGCGTGGGTTCAAATGCCCCTCGCACTCACCCTTGGTCTTGGGCAGATGGCCAAGTCCTCCTCAGAGGTGTTCGCTTGCCTCTGAGAGTTTGGGGGAGGTGAGATTCTTCGTGCGAGGCACCCAGCCTAGGGCCGTCATTTCCTAGTAGCCGTTTCCCTCTCACTGGATTCCATCAAATCGAAGGAATCCTGGAGTGACGCCAAAGAGCCCTGGTGGCTTTGTGGGTGAAGTGTTGTGCTGCTCATCTCACGGTCTGCAGTTCAAGTCCCCCCGCTGCTCCTGGGAGAAAGACAAGGCTCCCTGCTCCCCTAAAGAGATACCGTTTCACAAACCCGAGGAGCCTCTCGAGTCGCGGTGAGTTGGCTCAGCTCAGTGGCGAGGGGTCTGGTTTGGGATCTGGTGCAAATGGGGAAAATATCCACTCCCGGAGGTGCCTCAGAAGACAGACTGATGAACTGCTTCTCCACAGCACACATGAGCTCATCGTGCCCTGGAACAGACTTCCTGGGCACTAAGAGCAACACGGGTACATCATTATTTTGATTCTGCTAAGAAAGAAAAAACCAAATTGTGAGGCACTTCTCCATGTCAGAGATGTGTGTACCCTAGGACTGATGAGACCCTGTGTTACTGGAGGGTTGGGGAGGGAGGGGAAGCATCCATCTTGCTAACAGGACTCCGTCACCCAGGATGCACTTTTGAGTCACCGGGACGCTCAGTCTTCATCCCAGTTAAATTCCCACCTCTGGGAGTCAGCCTAGGAACCTCTCTGTCCCTTGCTGGCCACCCTTGGAAAACTAGGAGGATTCTAGAATCCTCTCCTGGAATGAACATTCATCTTATTTGTTCATTCTTTGTCATTGGGTTGGTCCTACCCTCATGGTGGTTCCGTGCACATCACTACCAAGTGCTGCTCAGGGCTTCATCATCCCCACGACTGGACACTGGCTGTCAGACATAGATCACCAGGCCTTTCTTCCTACCCTGTCTGAGTCTGAAACTCACAAGAGACTTCCACAGACTTGATTTCAACCCACAATGATTCTATAGGACAGAGTTGACCTCCCCGCTTTAATTTCTGAGGCTGTAAATCTTTATGGGAGCAGAAAGCCTCGTCTTTCTCCAGAGGAGTACTGGTGGATTCAAACTGTTGACTTGGCAGCTTGCACTCTAACCTGTGATCCACCAAGCCTCCAGGGCTCCTGTCCTCCTCAGAAAGCACTGCTGAAACCTGTCTAGCCTCTGTGACAGGTTGCATGTCAACTCGGCTGGGTCAGGGTTCTCAGTAGTTTGGTAGTTGACACTGCCCCAGTGACGTTATGTAAATCTGAGTAAACTATGGGTCAAAACCCCATCTAAGGTCCCATAACTGAATGTGGGACATCTCAAATAAAATATCGACAACAGTAAGAGATTTCTGTGTATGTATGGATCGTGATCCGCACCCCCAATAAAACGATTTTGTAAAAAGTTTTCTGAATGCGTAACAAGCCATTCAGCAATCAGTTCAAAATCAAGTGCAATGAATCCGGGGTTTTTCTAACAGTGCTTTGCCCGTGTTGCAAATTTCTTGAAAGGAGGTCAAAAGCGGCAAAAATTTAGGACACCCTGATCTAACATGACATAATCGACTCCAAGATGAGGCCTGCTTTGAGTAGCCAAGTCACTATGGGAACATTAGGGTGGAGAAATACCCCCTGAGTCAGGTCACTGCCCTGGTGCGATTAGAAGGAAGTTTTACTGGGGTGTGGCCTCCTCCTATGTAAGTTGACGCTGTAGGGAAGTTAGCTCACCTCTCGTGGATCTGGATCCTGCCAAGGGCCTGCCATAGTGCCTGCCAAATCCCAGGAGCCATCGGTGGACTGCTGACGTTGGATTCGTTCAAGTTTGGATACACCAGCCTGGGGCCTCCTGGCTCCCTCTTCCGGCTTCTTTGTTGGTGCTAGCAGCCACAGAAGTCATGAGACGGCGCCCGTGGGCTTGAACCGGATGAGACGTATCTACTTCTACGGCTACGTGGAAATATACACAAGCACCCGAAACAACCAGAATCACTTTTCAAAGTGACGTATTTAAGTATTTTTTTAAAAAATTATTTTATTGGGGGCTCTTAGAGGTCTTATCACAATCCACACAGCCATTGTCTTGGTACATCTGTACATATGTTGCCATCATCATATCCAAAACATTTTCTTTCTATTTGAGCCCTGGGAGTCCTTGAGCTCCACCGTTTTTTTAATTGGGGGCTTGTACAACTCTTATCACAATCCATACATGAATCCATTGTGTCAAGCATATCTAAGGTTTTTTTTTTTACAAAACAACCTTGTCACCTTCAAAGGGCTTAATACATTTGTCAAATCTGCAATTCCATTCTTAGAAACACTTTTCAAACTTATCGTTGTGGGCGGCTGACAGCACCTTCCATATTTTTTCCTTCACCTCTTCTACTTTACCTGTCCTTTCGTGTCCCTCTTCATTTGTGGAAACAAAAAGAAGTCTCAGGGAATGAGGTCAGGTGAGTCAGGTGTGTGGAGCAAGAGAGGCACGTGGTTTTCTGCCAAAAAAATGGTGCACTGAGATGGCTGTGTGAGCAGGTACATTTTCCTGGCGCCAAACCAGCCCCCATCTGCCACAAATCAGGCCTCTTATGTGTCAAGCATGGTTACAGAATCTCTACATAGAAAGCTTGATTAACAGTCTACCCTGATGGAAAGAACTGAAGATGCACTCTCCCCCTCAAATCAATAAAAGAAAGAAGCATCACCTTGATCTTTGATTTCACTCGAAGACTTTTTTTTTTTTTGGTGAGGTGACAATGGCATCTTCCACTGGCTTGATGTTTCTTGGGTCATAAGAATAGCACTGTGTCTCATGACCAGTAATGATCTTGGGGGGGGGGGGAATCTGAGTCACTTCAGAGCTATTCTTTCAAAGCACAGCCTGTTTCCAGTCAACACTCTTTTTCCTGGTCAATCGGAACGTGAGGCACACATTTAGTAGTGACCTTTCTCCTTCCAAATCTTTTTTGTTTTGTTTTGTTTTGTTGTTGTTGTTGTTGTTGTTGTTTGGGGGGTGGGGCATCACTGCCCTGGTGGTGGGAGTAGGAGGTCCAGCCTTGCTGCTGGATTTGAATCTCCAACCCAGTGGGCCGTAGTCTGGTGCACAACCACTACGCCACCAGGGCTCAGCCATTCCAAATCTTCTGTTAAAATTCACTGAACTGAGCTCCAAGAGAGTCCAGATAACTTCCCCCATCTCTTCAGTGGTCTGTCATCGGTCTTTGAGCACAAGGGCACAAATTTTGTCAGCATGTTCCATTTGCTCGGGACATTGATGGTGGTCCAGCATGAGGTTTGCCATCAATCAGCATTTCACCTTTTTTGAAACGAGAAAACCACTCGTCCACTTGAGTTTTTCCCATAGCGCTGTCTTTGTGAGCTGTATTCAACATCATAAGTTTCTGCAGCATTTTCCCCAAGCAGGAAACAAATTTTCACTGTTCTCTTAAATCTGCCATCACAAAAAGCAAGCTTTGAGTGAAACTGCTTTCACAAAGAGAGAACCTTTCCAGGCAATGCCACTGGGTGCACTCACTCAGAGCGAGTTGGGGGATGCTTGGCTAGTGAGAAAATATGTGCTAGGAAAACTCCACTCAACAGAGCTTCTCACTGTTTTGGGGGAGGAAGGTCCGCCCTCATATATATTTTCACGCTTTAAATAGGTAGATTCTTGCTTTTCTAGAGAATCCGCAACAATGGCAGTGAATCAGGTTTGGGTCTTGATAGAGACACATATTTATATGTATATGATTTTGCTTTTTCAGAGAACCCAGCCTAACCCAACATCCTAACAACAATTAAGCCTCCACTGACTGACAGATGATTGGTGGTGATGCAGACCGTTCATTGACCAGGAATTGAACAGGGGTCTCCCATCTAGAAAGGAAGAAGCCTCATACCAAACCACCATAGTATCCGTGGTTCGTATTAAGCGGATTCATTCACATAAGCAACTTAGGGTCATTCCAAATCCACAGCTGTGGAGCAAATTCCCACTCCTACTAACCATATCGGACAGAGGAGAACTGCTCCTTATGGCTTCTGAGCTCGTCTGACGTCACTGGAGAGCACATAGCGCCTCATCTCTCCCCTGAGGAGTGGCTGGTGAACTTAAACTCCAGACCCTAACATCGGTGGTCCAAGACTGAACCCACTGTGCCACCAGGGCTCCTTGGGACAGCTCCAGGTCCAAAGAAATGCTCCCACAAACGCAAAGGATGATGCCTCTTTCTGCCCCCACGTCCCGCCACATCGTAGGGGCTTCCTGAATGGTGGCTGAAGACAGCGGCCAGGGTCCTGTCTGGAGACTGCTGCCCCTCCCCACAGCTGGAAGAGGCCCACTCTGGCCCCGTTGAGGGTGGAGCCCGGAAAAGAGGCTCACCTGTCCAGGGCCCTTCAGTCCAAAGTTCAAGGGAGCCTCGCCCTCCGGACAGGTGCTGTGCCCCACCCCCAAGGCCTCCACCTTGCGCGGCTGTCTCCTAGACCTTCCAGGGCCTCCTGGAACCTGTGATAAAAGCCAAACTTCTCCTGACGTCCCTCCCCGCCCCCGCCCCGTTCCCTGCTCTTACTGTTTTCTTTTCCATAAAGATTAGTCTGTGTTGCTCCTCTATCAAGGCCTGGAGGATAAACATGTGGGCAGGAGGCAGAAAAACCCCAGGCCCAAGGCCCCACTGCCCCCACCTTGGCAGCATCAACCCGGGGCTTTTAAGCGAGGCATGGTTTTCAGTAAATCTCTCCTATCAGCAGAAACCTTTGAAAGAGTTTGTTTAAAGGCTGGGGAGATAAACAGCAAGGAGAAGTGTTTGTTTAAGATGTATGTTCTAGGTGGCCACTCTGGGGCCAGGATTTACATCAACAGCGACAGGGAGAGGAGGGGCCCGGAGCCCAGGAAGGGGGCCCTCTGGGGCCCCGGGTGTGGACGCAGCCCCAGCAGAGACCTAGATATCCAGGGGACTGGAGGGAGCTGGGTTGCACCTGCAGCCCCTCCCCAGCCTGGGCTTAGGGTGGGTTGGAAAGGAGCTTTGGGAATGTGGAGAGAGTCCTCAGCTTCCCTGGAAGGGAAGAGGTGCCTAGAAAGACCCTCCCAGATGTCAGTCCCATCTCCGCCCCCCACTCCCCAATTTAAAATAAGATCAGGACCCACTCCAATGACTCACACTCAACAGTTCAATATAAAGGACGCTTGAATGTGCCTGGTTTTACTAGTTCTCTGACCCTGGGCAAGTTACTGAACCCTAAATTCAGGCCCGAGCGTATCTCCCACAAAATAACCACAACTCACCTCCATGGGTAGAGCTATTCTCAAATAAGGCTTCTCTTTTCACTTAGCTAGTTTTGATGGAGCACCTACCTACCTGCTGCCAGGCACTCCACTAGGTGCTGAGGTCGGACTACGACAGGGGAACAACACAAACAATGGCCTTTGTCCTCTTGGACACACTAAGTGCATGCTATCCAGTGTGAGCAGGTGGTGTGTGCTATGAGAAGAAATTGGGAGTTGTGTTAGTCCAGGTAGACTAGAGAAACAAATTCATAGGCACA
>PVJH01024609.1:15518-33545 GCA_004026705.1 Nesogale talazaci
GGCAGTAGAAGCATCCTGGCACTGGCAGGGGTCTCCCCATGGCTCCTCATTTCCAGGGCTCAGGGTCCATCAGCAGTATCCATTGGTGGTAGAAGCATCTCAGCACTGGCAGGGATCTCTCTGTGGCTCCTCCGGCCCCAGAGGTCTGGTTCCATCAGGGCAAGCCCATGTGGCTTCTCCTCCAGCTCCTCCAGTTCCTCGCATGCTGCCATCTTGTCTTTTCGGTTCAGCATCTCCAAACAACTGAGATCATGGTCTCTCACCTCCATGAGGGAAATATCGTGAGACTTTCCAGAATTCCCAGAGAAAGCCATGCCCACACAGAGGTCTTCTTGGCTATCTCCAGGCTAGACTCCACCCCTACATTCCCAGTCATGAAACTGGCAAACGAGTACATGACTGCCACAGGCGTGATGAGTCAGGTTTCAATTCTGGCCCTAAGGTTTCCCGTGACTGATTTCTCAGACGTGGACAGCCTATTCCTTTCCGCAGTCTGTTCTTAGCATGGAATCTCCACTGAACCTGTTCACTCTGAGTGACTCTGTTGGCCTTTGGCACACCGGGCACGTGGCCTTCTGCATCACAGCAACACACACACCATGACAGTGTGAAACGGTAGAGACCAGTCCCTGGAGAAGGACACTAGGCTTGGTCTGTTAGAGGGGCAGTTAAAATGAGGCAGGACTTGGACAAGGCCCAGCGGCTGCACGGATGGGCTCAAACCTCGGAACAGGAGTGAGGACGGCATTTCCTTCTGTTGCCCATGGGGTCGTACGAGTTAGAATCACAAACAGGCTTCATCGACAAGCAGATCTTGGAGGAAGATGCTTATAACTGAGGGGAGGGCTCTCCAGCCAGGAGATTTGACCAGAATCAAGACCCAGGGGATTAAATCAAGCACCATACAGCAAGCAGAACAGCGGCCGTGGTAGTTCAGTAGTAGAATTCTCTCCTTTGAGGAGGTAGTCCCAGGGTTGATTCCTGGACACGATACCTCATGTGCATCCACTGCCCTACCCCCCTTTGCCATATATCTGAACTTTGTTCATGTACAAACACCACATGCAATTAGATTCGGTGTGCCTTCATTTATATGTATGATAGATATATGATGTTAGGTCTGAGTGTGATTTCATTAAGTCTGCAAATTATATGTGGCTAATGAATTGTATACAAGTACCAAGTTGGCAAAGGGTGGACTGTGATAATTAGGTTTATGTGGCAACCTGGCCAATAGGAACACATGGGCGGGGATTAATCAGGTCACAACTTGATTGGAGGGCAGAGATAAATGGCTCTGGAAGAGCCCAGCTCTCTTGCTCTCTGGTGATCGAACCTGCGTGCTGCTGCTTGAGTTAGTTCTCTGCCTCAATCTGTGTGTCACATCACCTGTGGGCCAGGCCAGCCCATGGACCGTGTTGCTAGAGCTCCTGTGTTGCTATGATGCTGAACACGTTTTATAAGAGTTTCCAAACTAAGATAAACTGGGAAATAAAGGCTGGTGATCTGTTCCTGAAAATCAGCCAGTGAAAACTCAATGGATCACAAAAGTCCAGCCCAACATCAAACATAGGACTGGCCCAAGATGGAAGAGCATTTAGTTCTGTTGGGCACGGTGCTGTCATAAGTCAGGGGCCAATTCAATAACAAGTATCAACAACATCAAAAGCACTTAGTGGGAGCCCTGGTACGTGGCTCATTGACTTGCCCTTCTTGTTTTTTAAGTAGTCAGCGGACGGGAGTGAGCAGGGGAGCCTTCCTGAGTAAACAGGACTTTAGCTGGGTTTCCCCTGGGATTGCATGCCCTGTCAAGGAAGGGAAGAGGAGAGAAGAGGAGAAAAGAGGAGAGGAGAGAAGAGAAGGACTCTGGAGGAAAGACATCTTGGAGATGGGAAGAGAGGACACAGGTGATGGGACTTATTCTCCAAACCCAGACAGTGCTGCAATTCTCTGTGGGCTTTCAAGGAATGCCTCGGTCTGTTTCTGAGGCTGGCCTCTGACTCTGACGGACTCACTCATCAGTTGGTTTGGGACAAATCGTTCTCCCATCTCCAGTACAAGGAGGGTGGCATACACTAGTCTTACTGATGGTTAGGGAGCCGTGGGTGGGTAGCAGGTAAGCACTTGGCTGTTGACCTAAGATTTGTTGTTCAAAGTCACCAGCCACCAGCTGCTATGAGGCAGCTGCCTTCCAGAAGAGTACAGCCTTGGGGAAGTTCTGCCTTGACCTACAGAATCATTATGGGCTGGCACTGACTCCACAGCAATGGGCTTCCCACTAAAGGTTGGGAGAATGAAAGGAGGGACCGTGTGTTTGGGCCTGGAACATACAGGTGGGTTCTTTAAAAAGTTTGTGAAAAAAATATCCCAGTAACTTTTGAGCTCTTTTTTCCTCTTTTTTTATGGGGAGTTATGTAATATGTAGTTTACGATACTTTTACGCATGCATTCATTCTAACTTTGTATTGCGAACTGGATGGAGGTGGACAGAGCAGATCATCAGTTTTATCTTCCATAAGTCACACTCACGTGGCCTCATCTCCTTCCCTGCAGTCCCCTGAAGGCTACAGCACTCTTCCCACCTTCTCACTGTGTTTCTGGGTCCCCTCCTTCTCCTCCTCACTTAACCTTTCTGAGCATTGTCATTGGACAAATGCTGCCCCCTTCATCTCGACTGACTGATTATGCTAAGATGTGCCTACTTCCATCATATTATTGTTCCCCTTATAGGCCTGTTAGTTGTTTGACTGGAAATTGAGTTAGGTGGTGAGTTGACTTTCAGACCTGAACAATGCACTATAAGCTTCCAGCATGCCACAAGTCTACTCAACCAGTAAGCCTAGTCTTCTGATTTGAAGTTTTGTTCCACATTTTTCTCCCACTCTATCCAGGACTTTCTTTTGTTTTGTTTTTTTTCGGGGGGGGGGGCATCACTGCTCTCCGGTGGTGGGAGTAGGAGGCCCAGCCCCACTGCTGGAATTGAACCTCCGTCCCAGTGGGCTGCAGTCCCGTGCACAACCACTCCGCCACCGGGGCTCAGCCCTATCCAGGACTTTCTAATGGGATCCCTTTCAGAGTAGTTGGTGGTGGTGCTGGGCACCATCTAGTTCTTCTGGTCTCAGACCATAGAGACTGGTCTTTGGGTGGCCCAGGAGTCCACATAGACTAATTGTTTCTATGTGTCCTCAAATCCATCACTCTACTTTCTTCCAGACTGGGAGAAGCCAAGATTTGGTCCTTAGATGGATGTTCAGGAGCTTTGAAGGCTCCAGTCAGTCAATACTCAACAAGGTAGGACACAAGCCCTTCATGGCTGTCCAGTTAGTCAGAGATTTTGCAGCCATGTCTTCTCCTTTTGAGCCATACCACACGAACAAATGAAGATCCTGGAGGCTTGCTACATTCTAACCCTTAATGTGGACTCTGGCTTCAAGAGGCAGCTCTTCCCAGACCTGCTCTGAGTGCCTTATAACCCCGGGGCTCATCTTCCAGCACGCCACTGCAAGCCATGAGGTTTTCAGTGGCTACATTTCCAGAAGTCACCTTCTTATTTCTTCTTCCTAGTCTGACTTAGTCTGTAAGCTCCACTGAAGCCTGGCCATCTTGGGGCATCCCAGCTGATATTTGAAAGGCCCGTGATGTAGCTTCCCCAATCGCAGCAACACACAAGCCACCAGAGTATGACAGCAGAGTGGGGGTGAGCAAGCACTGGGTTTGCATTTTCAGGTTCTTCTTCAGCTCTTCCAGAGAAGGGTGACCCAGATAGGCCAACCCACACGAGAACGAGGATCAGATCCTCCCTCATGCTCAGAAGAAGCCCCCAGGGATCAGATGCTCCTTAGTGTACACCTGCTTATTTGAGGGGTAGAAGTAGAGCAGAGGGAAACCCTGCTTTGATCAGAGTTTGAGTCAGCTGGTATCCAGGGTCGCTTGGAGCCCTTGGGATTCACCTTCTCTCCTTCTGAAGCTCTGTCATCCAATGAGACGGTTTCTACAGCAGTCAAGTCAGTTCCTATGATGACCCTAGAGGACAGAATAGAATTACCCCATGGGTTTCCAAGGCTGTCAATCTTTATGGAAGTACAAGGGGTACCCCCCCAAGGAATTATTTTCTTTCTAAAAATATGTATTTAATTTTTTTAACAAAACAACCTTGCCACCTTCAAAGTCCTCTCCATTACACTTAATACATTTGTTAAATCTAAGATTTCGTTCTTGGAAACATTTTTCAAACTCATCTATTTGAAGTGGTGTTTTTTGTTTTGTTTTTTGGTTTTGGGGGCATCACTGCTCTCCGGTGGTGGGAGTAGGAGGCCCAGCCCCACTGCTGGAATTGAACCTCCGTCCCAGTGGGCCGCAGTCCTGCGCACAACCACGACGCCACCGGGGCTCAGCCCCAAACTCATCTATTTGAATGGCTGACAGAGTCTCCCCCATTTATTTTTCTTTTTTCCCTCCTCATTTATTTTTCTTCATCTCTTCTACATCGTCAAATCTCTATTCTTTCATGTCCCTCTTCATTCTTGGAAACAAAATGAACTTGTACGGAGTGAGATACGGTGCAGTTGTGTGGGGTGAGAGAGGCATGCTGGTTTTTTGCCCCAAACTGGCACACTGAGATGACTGTGTGAGCAGGAGCATTGTCGTGGTGGGAAAAAAAAAATCTGCCACAAATCAGGCTTTTTTTGTTGTCACACACTGTTGTGTAATCTTTTGAGAACCTCTAAATAGAAAGCTGGATTATCAGTCTGACCTGGTAGAAAAAAACTCCAAATGCACTACAAGTGGGCATTTTCATCTGTTTGAGAAGTTGTCCAGAATGAAGTTCAGAACATTTCACCTTTTTTAAAATGAGAAAACCACTCGTACACTTGAATTTTTCGCATAGCGCTGTCCTTGTAAGCTGTGTTCAACATCACAGCAGTTTCTGTGACATTTTTCCCAAACAAGAAACAAAAATTTACGCTGTTCTCTTCAATCAGCCGTAACAGAAAAACGAGGTTCAGGCGAAACTCCTTTCACACAAAATATCACTGTGACCAGAGAGAATCTTCCCAGGTGATGCCACTGGGTGCACTAGCGCAGAACAAGTTGGCGGATGCTCACCTAGGGGGAAAATGTGTGCTATGAAACCTCTGCTCTGCCGAGTGCCATCCCTGGGTTCTTTGGGTACCCCCTCGTCAACTGTCTCCTCTTTCTCTCTCAGAGCAACTAGCTGAGGGGCTTCAGACTGCTGACCTTTCAGTTCGTGGCCCAACTCTTGACCCATTAGGCCCCCAGAGCCCCCTCTCTCCACCCAGGAACCCTCCCCAATACTTGTTGCTCTTTCTGGGGTGGATCCTTCCATTCGCACCCCAACTTCCCCTCACCCAAAGTTGCCTGACCTAGGTGCCCCTCCTGGGACTCTTCCACCTGATAAGCTAGCAAGTGTGATGGGGAAATCCATACTAGCTTTAGAATGACTCCAGCTGAGCATGTAGCTGGCCAGGTAACCCAGAGATGTGCTTGCAGAGCCTGAGATGCAGTGACGCCCACGGTGGGACATCAGGCCCTGTGGGAGAAGCAGGCAGATCGGGGAAGCGTATCTGAAGAGTCTATCCCAGAGTTCTTACTGGGGTATGTGGCCTTCAAGCAGATTCTGATGCATGGAGCTCCATGGGTTCAGGAGATTGTCAAGGCTGGGCACCATTGGAAGCAGCCTCTCAGGAGTGCGTGTCTTCTTAGGGGACTCTGGGTGGCCTCGAATGGCCAACCTTGCGGGCAGCAGTGGAGACTTTAACCCCTTCCATCCCCTCGCCCACCCATCTACCCTCTCTAATGATCCCACCGGACAGAACAGAGCGGCCCCTTTTGGATTTGCAAGGCTGTTGTTGCCTGGTGCCTTCCAGTCGGACAGGAGCCAAAAACCTCTCTTTCTTCTATGGAGCCACTGGTAAAGTTGAACTGCTGGCCTATGATGGCAGCCCCCCCCCCCCGCCCCCAACACAGGACCCCTCCACCCCTCAGGGCCTCGCCAAATCGTTCTCGCTGGTTTGGGAGGTGCGGGCAAGTTCATTGGGTGTGGAGCCACCCTGGATGACAGACTGGGACTGTGTCGGATTCCCTAGATGGGAGCGGATGGCCTTGCCTGGTCTTTGCCCCGTCCCCAGGGGACTGCCAATCACAGACTGGCCGGGTTCCAATGACCAACCTTTCAGTTTAATGCCCCTGCCCCCATCGCGCCACCACAGCCTCCACCAACAGGAAGACATCCCTACCCATGACTCTTGAGTTGATTTCCACCCCTAAGGACCGTTTGGGCCTAGGCAGAACTGCCCCCTTTGGGCACTCAGGCTGTGATCTTGTCAGAAGCCATGAGCCCCGCTGGGTCTCTCAGAGCAGCTGGTAGGTTCCCATAGCCAGACCTTTCTGTTGGCAATCAAGCGCTCAATCACTGCACCACCAGGGAGTTTCCAAGAGTGTTGGGTGTGCTTCAGCCCTTCCAAGAGTTCTCAGCACTATCCAGATGACTACCATGAGACTTGTTTTAGCTGAGATCACAGGTCAGGGCCCCAAAGGCTGAAGGGGCTGGACCCAGCAGCAACACTCGGGAGTCTGAGTCCCTTCTCCCGGCGCCCACCATGGAGGACTGTGCACCGCCTGGCAGCTGCAAGCCAGCACTTTTCTTTTCAAAGCCTCTGCCTCTCCTTCCCCCCCTCCTTTCTCTGCCCCCCCACCCCCAAAAGGAGGATGCCCCTTCTGTTGCATACACAGCCTGTAATCTTGCTGTCAGATCTCAGTGAGGAGGTCAGTGTTGTGACTGACTGTGTAAAGATCGCTCCCTTAAGGGTAATTACACTAAATTCCCCTCTGAAGGACAGCTCTCTCCGGATAGAATACAAGAAAACCCCGCAGCCCCCATTCATGGAAATTCATCATGTCGGCGGCTGTCACCAGCACCCGGGCAGGGAGACACCTCGAGGCATTGCAGCTACTCTAAGGTGAGCCTGCAGAGAGGTGGCTGTGGGGGGACCCTTGCCTCGGGCTGGATGGTCAAGCAGGAAGAGGGGTTCCCTGAGGGTTCACTCTAGGAAACTGGGGTCCTGGGGGGGCTGAGTAGAAGCCAGACCAGGGTCAGGGGTCTTGCTCCGCTGAGCTGGCCACTTCTAGAAGGGTGAGAGTGAGCGGGCACCCACCAGGAGGGGCGACGCCTGGCATTCGCTCCTTCCTTTGTCTAAGAGGTTGGCTTTGAGGGCTGGTCCGCACCCTGGGATACACTAGGGACCCGGGCTGGCAAGCCCTTGGCAAAACAAAGTGCTCGCACCTACCAGACGAGTTCTTCCCGAAGCTCCCACCGACATCCTTTCGAGGGGGTGACGTGCCACCCCTTGTCTCCATCTGCCCGAGGGCAGGTGGCAGGAGCCTCCCACCCCCACCCCCAGACCTCACAGGCTGGCTTTCGCCACTCGGCCGCCCTGTGCTCTCACCCTGCCACTCCAGGGAGACCCCGGCAAGAGTTGGGGAGTCACTCACCCACAACAAACAGTTAAAAGGAAGAAAGCGGGTCTGGCGATATCAATGCACTTTGATAACAATAAACTCTGCTTTTAATTTATGCTAATGTGTAGGGCTGTGGTGACAGTAAGAACTAAATTACAGAGTGCCTTTCGAGCTGGTAATTATCCCTCCATTTTTCGCTGCTCGGGAAGATGGACACACAATTATGCTCTCTTGCTGTATATTAATACAGATTCTTGACACCCTCAGCAGACCTGGAGCTGTCATCGAGCTTTTTGTCTCCTTTAATTGAAAATTAATGGTTACTGGGTTGCCACGGAAACAGAGGCCACGGACACCAATGGCGCTCACGGCTCACCGAGGGACTGACGGCGTCAGGAGTCCGGAATGACCTTGAAAGTTAAAAGAAAAAAAAAACTTGAAAAAGAAGCAGAGAGGAGGGGAGACGAGGACAGGAGGGTGGGAGAGTGTGTCAGAGCTGAAGTGGGGTGGGGGCGGGGGGAGGAGGAGGAGAGGGGAGGTCGAAGGAAGAGAAAGAGGGGAGGAAAAGAGGAGACCAAAGGAAAAAAACCAAAACGAGGAGAGAAAATGGCAGGAGGTTGAGAGCCTGGACGCTTGAGAGGGGAAATTAAATGAATAAGTTATTACTGCTCCATGTTTCTCTCTCTCTCTGTCTGTCTCTGTCTCTCTCTCTCCCTCTCTCTTCTTTAAAGGACCCTGTGGAAAGTCAGGATGGATCCCAAATCTGTGATCCTACATCGACACCTGTAAGGGAGAATCAGAAGAGGCCTTTGGGAGGAGGAGATGATGCCCCTTGGTACCGGGGAGATGGCAGGGTGTCTGGTGAAGACTTCACAAGATGCTTCACAGGGGACAAGAGTCAGACATGGGGGCCTGAGAGGAAGTGCCCCAGGGGAAGCTGGGAGCTCCGCTGCCTCCTCGCTGAGCAGCAATGAGATGAGCTGGTGGCAGAGCCTTCAGCTTGAAGACATATCAAAAGGGCTCAGATGAGTCAGGGCTTGGGCGGGGTGGGGAGGAGGGGGTACCTGGCCAGCAGGAGGGCCCACCAGGGCAGGAAGGTTAGAGGTCAAGGAGGCCAGTTGTTGGTCCATAGGACAGTCAAAGACTCAGGATCCGGGAGGTTTTCTCCTTGAAGAGGTTGGCACTTCTCCTTGCTGTTTTCCCAGAGTGCCCTTTAGAGGAGGTGGACTCCTTCCAGAGCAGACCACTGTGCCAGTTCCTTCACCCGGAGACCCCGTCCCAACGACTGCAGAAATGCAGCCCGTTCACTCCTGACTAGGGGCTCACCGCCAAGCAGGTGCCAAACTCAGCTAAGCTTTGGGGGCCACAAGCACAAGGAAGTCGCAGACACCGCTGTAGAAAGAATTCGCAGATAGAAATAGGACACAGATCTGTGTTAGTCTAGGTAAACTAGAGAAACAAATCACAGACACTCATATATATGAGTTATTTATATATATATATATATGAATTATATATATATATACAAAGTGTACATTCAGAAAGCATCCTACCCCAGTCCAGCCCAAAACCGTAAATCCGACTTAGCCCCTATGTATGACACTGATCATCAAAGTCCTCCTCAAACTCACAAAACTCACACAATAACGCCGGATGCAGGAGGCTCACAGGCCAATGGGAAGAACGTGTTCAAATCTAGTGGCAGTGTGAGCATGTCAGCACTCCATGTGGCTGCTCCAGCACCCAGAAGCATCAGGGTAGGTCCATGTGGCTTCTCCTAGCAGGAAGTCAGCCTTGCCAGCTGAAGCAGGGAACTGGCTAAAACAGCTCCACCCTGGCCCCACCATCAGAGAGTAAGAGATCCGAGAACCAGAAAGGTGAGGCTCACCAAGTCATTTATCTCTCCGCCCTTCAATTAATTGGCCAGGTTGGCAAAATAAACCTTCACAATCTCAACGTCCAAAATAAGGCGCATTCTCAAATCATTCCTTAAGATATTCTGCACCATGCTGCTTTCAAGAACTACAGAAATCTAGAAGCAACCTGCGTGTCCAACAACTGAGGACTAAAGAAATCATATCTTTTCACAGTACATAGATCCTGACAGAAGGGGAAAACACACAGACACACACACACGCGCACACACATATGGAACAGAATCAAATGTGGAAACTCCAATTCTTAGAAAGTCCACACTCACGGGGCTGGTTGAGGCTCCCTGGAGCTTTTGCGTAAGCCACGTTATTAAGCCTTGAAAAATTATTAAGTCTTGAAAACAAGCAACCCCTCCCCATCCCCTGTGAGCAAACTAAAGTGAAGGGCAGGACCAACCAGCAAGTACAGCGCCTCTGCCAGTGTGTCCTCTGTGCTGGCTTGCATGCTACTGTGATTCCGGAAGCTGTCCCACTGGTATTGCAAATGCCGTCAGGGTCACCCAGGATGGACAGGCTGGAGCAGAACTTCCAGACTAAGTTAGACTAGGAAACAGGACTTGGCCATTTACTTTTTCGTGAGTGACCAGTGGGAAGCCAGTGCATCGTGGTGAATGACCACCTGCTGCTGTGCCCGGCAATGAGGCCCTCCAGAAGGAAGGCCCAGAAAGAGCTGGCTCTTCAAGGTAGCCACACTACAGGATGAGACTAGAAGAACGCTCTGGACACCATCACTGGGTGGGCTGGTACCCTCCAAATGAGGAGGCAGGGTTGCAAAGGCTGTACCAGCAGCTGCAACTTCCAGGGGGCTCGATGGACTGTATAAAGGTGAATCAAGGAGAGGTGGAAGTTGCCAACATGAAGATCGGTCTCCTAGGCTCTAAAGCCACTAGCTGATTCTTAAGTTAATTCTGATAGCGACCCCATAGGTCATGTCAGAAGAGACCCTTTGGGGTTGCTGAGGCTGTAAACCTTTGCAGGAACAGACAACCTCCTCTTTCTCCCTCGGGGTGACTGGTGGGCTTGAACTGTGAATGCTTCCGTTAGCACGAGCCACTCTGCCACTGGATTAGTGCTATGAAATGGACTGAGGTGTTTGCTGTGAGGTGCCTTTAAGCCATTTCCGTCTGTCCAGTCGCTGTGTCAGTCCATCTGGCCGAGGGCCTCCCTTCCTCGATCTGCTTCTCGGCTTTACCAAGCGCCATGACCTTTCCCAGGAGCTGGTCTCCTGATACTATGTCCAAAGTACTTGAGATGGGGTCTCGCCATCCTTGCCGCTAAGGAATATTTTAGCTAGACTTCTGCCAAGACGCACTGGTTTATCTTTGGGCAGTCCGTGGTACTTTTAATATTCTTTGCCAGCGCTGTGATTTATGCAAATGGACTTGTACAGGCATTTTAAATCGGATGGTCATTCGGTCTACTATGCTGGGAATGACAGATGGAGGAAGAACCGTCTCACATTTAACCTCAAAAAGACCGTTTGGAGATTTATCTTTCCATGCTGTTGATGATAGGATAGCATCCTAGAGTCCACAGAGAAGACCAGTTAGTGGGATTATTGTTCAACTTTATACACCAACCACTGACGCCCAAGATTAAGAAATTTTGAAGATTTTTACCAACTCCTTCAGTCTGAAATTGATCAAACATATAATCACAATACACTGATAATTGCTGGTGATTGGAATTCAAAAAGTGGAAACAAAGAAAAAATTGTGATAGAAACAACACCAGAGGTCAGAAACTTTTCAATAAATTATTCATGCAAATATCCCTTTTCAAAAACATATCTTAGGGCTGAGCCCCGGTGGCGTAGTGGTTGAGCGCGGGACTGCAGTCCACTGACTTGGTGGTTCAAATCCAGCAGCAGCTCTCCAGGAGCAAGGCTGGGACTCCCACTCCCACCAGAGGGAAGTGATGCCCCCCCCCAAAAAAAAAAACATATCTGAAGACAATACACATGACCCTGACCGTATGGACTTCACAGGAATCAAATCTATTCCATCTATGGGCGGAGGCTGCAGAAAAGCTCACTATCCATTCAGAATAAATACTCAGGGACCAACTACAGAACAGATCATCAATTGTTCACATGCAAATTCAAGTTGAAGCTGAAGAAATTAAAACAAGACCACAACAGCCAAAGTGCAACCTTGACTATATCCCACCTGAATTTAGAGACCATCTCAAGAATAGTGTTGATGTATTGAACATAATGACTGAAGGTAAGTCCAGTGAGATGAAGAAAGCAGGTCATTAAAAAGACCATAAAGGGCTGAGCCCCGGTGGCGTAAGTGGTTGAGTGCAGGACTGCGGCCCGCGGGCTTGGCGGTTCAAATCCAGTGGCAGCTCTCAGGAGCAGCACTGGGTAGCTCCCACGACCACCAGAGGGCAGTGATGCCCCCAAATAAATAAATCGATAGATAGATGCTAGGTAAAAAGACCATAAAGTGATGTCAATAGAAACTGTGAAACTTGTTTTTGACCGAGAAGCGGAAACTTTCAGAAGAAATAATGAGATAAAAGAGCTCACCCAGAATATTCCAAAGGGTGACTTGAGAAGGAGTACAAGGAAATGTACAAAGGGAAGGACAAACTCAACTTTTCTTAGGACAAAAGAACTGAAGAAGAAAGGAATCAAGACTCAAGGTGCAACATTGAAGGACTTTACAGGCAAAGTGTTGAATGATGCATAAAGCATCAGAAAAAGAAAAGTGAAAGGAATGCACAGAGTCACTGTACCCAAAAGAGCTGGTCAGTATTCTGTCATTTCAGGAGCAAGTATAAGATCAAGTTATGAGGGCTGATTGTGTGCAGAACAGTGACCCACAGGGTTGACGGTTCAAATCCAGCAGCCGCAGCTCTCAGGAGCAAGGCTGGGCTTCCTACTCCCACCAGGGCAGTGATGCCACACACACACACAAAAAGATTAAGCTATGAGGAGAGCAACAGATGCACACATGTGCTTGACATGCAATGGATGGAAGGATGGATGGATGGATTGTGATAAAAGGTGTATGAACCCACAATAAAATTATTTTCGGGGGGGGGGGAAATCACTGCCCTCTGGTGGTCATGGGAGCTATCCAGCCTTGCTCCCAGAGAGCTGCTGCTGGATTTGAACCGCTAAGCCTACTCAACCGCTAACCGCACTCAACTACTACAGTTTGAGCCATTTGGCCCAGCCCCAAAATGCTTTTTTTTTTCAAAAATGATTTCTTTTAAAGAAGAAAAAAAAAGAGATCAAGACATGATGGCACTGAAGGAAGAAATCCAAGCTATACTGAAGGCATTAGCCAAAAACAAGGCTCCAGGAATGGATGGAATGCTAGTTGAGGTGTTTCAACAAATGTGTGCAATGCCCCAAACAATCTCATCTATGCTAAGAAATGTGGAAGAGAGTACCTACCCAACCAACTGGAAACAATCCAGACTTGTGCCCCCTCCAAACAAGGACAACCCAACATAGTGTGAGAATTATTGAACGATAGCATTATCACCTCTTGCAAGGAAAATTTTGCATGAGGAAAATTTAAAAACAGTTGCCGTCATACTTCAACAGGGAACTACCATAAATCTGAGTCAGATTCATCAGAGGACAGGATCTCATTGCTAATGTATGATGCATCCTGACTGGAGCCAAGAATACCAGGAAGATGCTTGCTTATCTGTTTTATTGACTTTGCAAAGGCATTCAACTATGTGCATCATAACAAATCATGAACAAAATTTGAGAAGCTGACAAAGATAAAGAATGGGACTCTGAGCGAACTTCGTTTCCCCCATGTGGGACCGGTACAGAGAACCAAAGGTTGTCGTTCAAGCAGGACAAGGTGTGGCAGTCATGAACTTTGGTGTCAATTTCATGACTAGAAGTATAGGGGTGGCGTCTACCTGTCAATCTGCAGATAGCCAATGAGACCTCTGTGTGGACATGGCTTTATCCTGAGAATTCTGGGAAACCTCACAGTATTTCCCATTGGAGATGAGAAACTTAGCACCTCAGAGAAGCCCTACTGACAAGACACAAAGTTAAGTCTCCTGGGGACACTTGACTCAGAAGACAAGATGGCAACATACTGATAGACCCTGAGTCCTGCAGGAGCCAGAGGAGAAGCCACATGGGTTTATCCTGATGGAACCAGACCTCAGGCCGGAGAAGTCACATGGAGACTCCTGCCAGCATGAGATGCTTCTACCACCACTAGATACACAAGACCCTGCACCCACTGGCCTGTGATGGTCCTGGCACCATTGCCTATGCTTCGTGAGTCTGAAGAGGACTAATGGGTTGGTATGTAGGTTAATATCGGACTTATGAACTTGGACTGGACTGGGTTGGGATGCTTTCTCAATGTTCCATTCTTCTTGCATATAAACCTCTCCGTTATATACATATGCATGTTTATGAATTTGTTTCTCTAGTCTACCCGGACTAACATCCAAGAGGGATACTGAATGCTTTGAAATCAGGAGAGGAAGGTGTCAAGTTTGTATCCTTTTACTACACTTACTCAGTTTGGATGGTGACGACGTAACTCAAGAAGCTGGCTCTCTGAAGAAGAATGTAGCATTAGGAAGACTCTCTAAGAGCCCTGATATACAAATGACACAATGTCGCTTGCTGAGAGAGAAGAGAACTTGAGGCCCTGGCAAATGAAGATTAAAGATAACTTCAGGGTGGATTACACCATAACATAAGGGGAAGAAAAATCCTCACAACTGCACGTCATCCTGAACAGAGAAACCGTTGAAGTTAGACTTAATTGTGCTTGGATCCACAATTAATGCCAGAGACGCAGCCACCAGGAAGAAGACCAAAGAAGAACCGAGACCTTTGAAGCACAGTGTTGGTAAAGAATCTTGACGCTCTCATGGATTGCCAGAAGAACAAACACTTTGTCTTGGGAGAAGTACAGTTGGGATATTCATGACAGGAGGGCATGGCGAGACCTCATCTGGTGCACTTGGAACACGTCATCAGGAGGGACCAGTCCCTGGAGAATGTCACCATGCTCAGTCAGGTAGAGGGTCGGTGAAAAAGAGGAAGACCATCAATGAGCGGGTTGGACACAGCGGCTACAACAATGGGCCCAAACATGACAACAATTGTGAGAATGAGGCCGGACCGACCAGGAACTCTTTCATGCCTAACAACAATATCAACACCGTACACCTATCAAAACCCACCCGTAGCAGACCAAATGCTCACCAGTTCCTCTGAAAGGGGAGAGAACCAGGAAAAGAGATGACAGGAAACCTCCAGAATGGAACCAATGAGAATGTTGACACAATGTGGTACATTGTAACCAGCGTCCCTGAGCAATTTGTGTAGTCACCATTCAATGGGAACTTCATCTTGCCCCACGCACCATATGATATCATTTGAATAGCATTCCTATTTTGCCTGATAATGTGCCCCAACGATGGAACAATACAGAGTCGTCTTCAATTACGCTTGGAGAAGAATATTGTATGTCCTGGGGAAAGGTCCTTGATATTTTGGCTAGTGACAAGAAGCAATTTATAAACAGGAACGGAATCACAACTTTGGGATCCTGTTCCTAAGACTTTAAAGATACACGTGCGCTAAGCATGTTGGGCTGGCCTGAGCCGGTACATAATCTCATGTGTAATGAGAGAGAGTCCACGGTACATCTCCGAAAGGAACATTATTATTATCCTCCTTCACAGAAAAGGCGACTGAAGCCCTTCCTCCTATCTTACACGCCCCCCCCAAAGACCTAAAGCAATTGAGTTGCCATAGAGTGGGTACCATCCATGGCGATGCCCTGTGTGACAGGGGAGACTGAGTTTCACCAGGGTCTCTTGGCTTTCATTGCAGACACTGGCCTCCAGCCCTCTCCTGCAGCATCATCACTAGGGTGGGGGTGGGGGGGTGTGAGTCACCAACCCTGCTGTCAGTGGTCACAAGAAAACCCATTTGCACACACACACACATGCACCCCCAAGGGTCTCAGCTGGATCCCAGAGAAGTCACATGACTGGCCCCCAAGCCACACAGCGGGCTGGTGCAGTATAGGGAGCCCAGCCAAGAGATGACCAGAGAAGTCAGAGGCCAGAGACCCCCGGTCAACAGGAAGTGTCTCCCAGTGACTGGCATTTCTGGATGAATCCCCCTTCAGGGAGATCACCACGGTCATCAGCATCTGTTCACGGCCTCTGTGGCCTTGACCGACCCGGGAGAGGGTAGCCATGCTCACCCCAGTTAGAGCAGGAACTCTGAAGAAAGAGTAAGTGGGAGTCCACTGCCCGGAGGGGGTCAGTGCATTCTTTCCATCTCTGACTAGGCATGTCCTGAAATCCCTAACCCACACTCACCTGAACAGGTGAGCACTCTGCCCCACCCCCCACCCTGCCAAGTTCATGTGCGTGCGCGCGTGCGCGTGCACACACACACGCCCTGCTAAGTCTCTCAAGTCAGACCTCCCACTGACTTCTCCAGGACGCTGGGAGGATCCTGGAGTGTTCTGTCCCGCACCGGAAGTAGAGCCAAGATCCTCAGCTCCATCCTATGTGGCACTTTAATCTTCTTAACAACCTTCTGAGGGGGTTAGCCGTCTTGTGCTGGGTCACACAGCAAAGGAGTGACAGAGCCAGCCTTGGAACCCAGGTGGATCTGAGACCAGAAGTCACACCCCAAACCACCAGGCTGCCTTTCAGCAGGGAGGCCAGGGCTACAAGTTCTCCTTGAATTGTGTCGCACCAGATGGCCAGTTCATTTGGCTGGCTGGACTGTGTGAACTTGCAGTGATGGGGCAGGTCGAGTCAGTGTAGCTGCTTGGGGACAGTGCTTTTCTTGAGCGGTGGGTGTTGCGGTGACCCCATCAGCCTGGGAACCTCTCTGGGTGAAGTTCTTCTGTCCTCGCTGGTGGCACTACCAGCGCAGAGGACAGTCCGCACATGGGGGCTGGCTGGTTACAGGGGAAGGAGCCCAGACAGGGAGCCCCGTGGACCTGCCCTGGCTGAGCCCTGAGGAGACCAGGCTTCCCTTCTCCCCACTCTCCTCCCCTCCCCAGCCAGCCTTCTCCACCTCCCTGGCCACCCCCACGCCCACTTTCCCAGAGAGAACAAACGGAGGCCAGCACAGCAGCAGCAGTGATGGTGGCAGCAAGTCGGCAGGGAGGAGAGCAGGGAACCTGCCTTCATTTCCCAGCTTCCCTGATCCCAGCCTTAATCCCCGCTCAGCATCCTGTCAGTCGGGCTGTTCTCAGGCTGACATTGCTGCAGGCGGCTTCTCGCCAGCCCTTCCTCAGATCTGCCTCCTCCGGGGATTTCTAAAGAGGAGGCCCACGTTTCTGTGTTACAGCCTGCTTCACTCGCTGCCCTCAAGCAAAGCCTGGGTCCCCGGGGCCCTGGTGCAGGGAAGGCGGGAAGGGGGAGCTGTCGGGAGGGAGGGGGGCAACTGTGTCAGCCCTGAAGTTCTGGAGGAAGAGGGAAGGATGGGGGTGGCTGGCCCCCAGCGGGCTTCAGAGGGAGGGCTCAGAGCAGGCTGGGGAAACTGAGGCTGGAGCCCAGAGCCTCCAGACCGGCCCTGGCTGTGGGGGAGGTGAGGATATCGCAGGCCAGAGTGGCTCTGGAGAAAGAAACAGGTAAGGCCAGCACGTGTGTGTGTGTGTGTGTGTTCACATAGCTAGAGCTCAAACAAGTGTAAAAATGTCCCAAGAGACACAGACGTTTGGAGTCACAGGGAGCTGGATATGTCGACGGGAGACACCCAGTATTCCTGTACTGGAAGGAAGGAACAGAATGACGTTGACTGACTGTATTTGGTTCCAGCCACAGCTAGGAATGTCAAGAAGTCCAAATTGTCGGGTTCGGAATGGTTGGTACTGGCCAGGTGCCGCGGAGTCAGTTCTGACCCATAGAGACCCTCCACACGATGGAAGCCAATCCTGCCCTGTCCGGCACCATCCTCTCAACCGTGCCTGTGCCGGACGGAACCCACTGAGGCAGCCCTGTGTCCGTCCATCTCGTTGAGGGCGTGCCTCTCCGTCGCTGCCCCTCTCTGTGACAAGCCTGGTGTCCTTCTCCAGGGACTGGTCTCTCCTGACAAGATATCCAAGAACATGGTGCTGGAGAATGCTAACATGCAGGCTCCCCGCCCCCCCCCTTCCTCTCTCCTCTCTCCTCTCCTGCTCTGCACCTTCCCCCCTTCTGAACCAAATCTAGTTTATCATCCTCTGACTGGTTCATTCCCACTGGGAGGAAAAGTCCATCCCCTCCTGATGCAGCCTCTCTCAGTGTTGCCGCTCATCTTTGCGGGCCGGTCCAGAGACCAAGCCCTGGGGAGCCTCCGCTCTCCGAATCCCTAGGAAATTGTTGTCCACACTGATTCCTGGACGCGTGCACCTGTGGAATCGCATGAGGGGTGGATCCTGGGGGTCTACATTCAGCAAGCCCCCCACGCCTGCTGTTGACACCCACTGACGTGGAGGACACACACACACACACACACACACACACACACACCGTGCTCCGCTGGTCACCTGTCCACCCTGGGCAGTATGTGCTCCCTCAGCAGAATTGACAACCCCTGTCTCGGCAATGAGGCCTTTTCTCCCACTGGCCAGGCCGGCTTCCTCTGCCTGGG
>PVJH01024610.1:0-32850 GCA_004026705.1 Nesogale talazaci
GGCCCTAGCACTGGTAGTGAATGTGCTGGTGCTTACCCTCCGTGTGTGAGTGCCTGTGTGTCTGCACCTCTGTGTGCAGTTTGGGGTAGGAGACAACTTTTCATGTTGGTTTTTCCCATTATTTTTCTTTTTTCACATTCATTTATTTCTGTTCTTTACTGTCATTTTCTATCAAGTATCAAAGGATTTATTTTGCTGCTTTTATTCTACTTGTTGTAGATATCGGATTAAGTTGTTGATTTGGGGTCTTTTTTTTGGGGGGGGGGCATCATTGTTCTCTGGTGGTGGAGTAGGAGGCCCAGACTTTGCTCCTGTGGAGCTGGAATTGAACCTCAGTTGAGCCGCAGTCACGCGCACAACCACAATGCCACTGGGGCTCAGCCTTGGGTCTTTTTTTTTTTTTTTTTTGGCATCACTGCTCTCTGGCGGTGGGAGTAGGAGGCCCAGCCCCACTGCTGGAATTGAACCTCCGTCCCAGTGGGCTGCAGTCCTGCGCACACATAACCAACACACCACCGGGGCTCAGCCCGGGGTCTTTTTTTTAATGGATGAACTTACTGCTGTGAATGGCCCTGTGCATGCTGCTTTTGCTGCACTCGTCCTAAAGATTTCTGTATGCTGTATTTTATGCTCATTTGTGTGCAGAAATTTTTTAATTGTAATTAACTTTCTTCATTTTACCCAAGTGGCTTTGAAGCAGTGTTAATCAGTTTCTTCTTTTTTTTAAACTTGATCTATTGATTTCTATTTTCATAGTGTTTCGATCTGAGAAAGTGGTTCATAATGTCTCAGTGTTTTTTAATTTATTGACACTTGCTTTACAACTTAAAATATCATCTGTCCTAGAAAAGAATGTATACTGTATTGTTTTGAAATTAAGCATCCTTAATATATCTAAAAGAAGGGCTGAGCCCTGATGGCATAGTGGTTGAGTGCGGGACTGCGGCCCACTGACTTAGCGGTTCAAATCCAGCAGCAGCTCTCCAGGAGCAAGGCTCGGCCTTCCACTCCAACCAGAGAGCAGTGACACGCGCCCCCCCCCCCAAAAAAAAATAAACAAAGATAAGTTGACTTGATTTTGCTCTTCTGTTCCTTTCTCTCTGTTGATTGTCTTTCCAGCTGATCTGATCTGTCCTTTCTCAAGAATACTAATTGAACTGTACTGTTATTGTAATATTGTCTATTTTTTACTGTTATTGTAATATTGCCTATGAGCTTTCAGAATATTCATATGTTTTGAGGATTTTTTCACTGGGTGCATAGATGTTTATTATAGTTATGTCTTGCTCATTTGTGGCTTTAATCATTGTGCAATTTTTCTCATAACAGCTTTTAGTTTGATAAATATATCTATATTTTACCCATTTATATTCAATTTTGTTATTGATAGGTATGATTTTATTGCTGTCATTTAGTTATGTTTTATGGTGTTAGTGGTTTCTTTGTTGATTGTAATTTTCTGTGCTCATTTATGAATTTTTCATGTCAATTTTTTTGTTTTTATCTTACTGTTAGTAAGATTTGGAGGGGGGCATCACTGCCTGCTGGTGGTGGGAGTAGGAGACCCAGCCTTCCTCCTGGAGCGATACTGCTTGATTTGGACCTCCATCCCAGTGGCCCGCAGTCCTACGCACAACCACTTTGCCAGCAGGGCTCAGCCCCAAGATTTTATAGTTTTAAATTTTTGTTTGTTTGTTTTTTGGTGGGGGGGCATCACTGCTCTCTGGTGGTGGGAGTAGGAGGGCCAGCCCCACTGCTGGAATTGAACCTCAATCCCAGTGGGCCGCAGTCCCGTGCACAATCACTACACCACCGGGGCTCAGCCCTATAGTTTTAAATTTTTGTTGAGATTTTATCATTTCTCAGATTAGTTTGTTTTCTATTCTTTCCAAGTTTAAGACAGTTTGCTGTCTTTTGTGAATTACTTCCTTTCTTCTCTGTTTGATTATTTAATATCTACTCTGTTTTCTCTTTTACTTTGTCGCTGTCTTATTGGGAAATGTTAACTGTTCCTCATTTTAAATATGGTGGTTTTGTTTCACTTTGTTTTCCTGATAGTGATGTCTTACATGAGATTTTGGTTGCTGTTATTGTTGCTTCTCTGTCCAAAGGACTCTCTTTAGTACTTTTTGTAAGGGTGGTTTTGTTTTTACAAACTTCTTTAGTTTTTTCCTTGCCTGAAAATATCTTTATTTCTCCCTTGTGTTTGAGAACTTTGCTTGGTTGGCAGCTTTCTTGTTCCAGGGTTTTTGTATAGTGTGCCAGTGCCTTCTTATCTGTATGGTTTCTATTGAAAATTTTGAGTATAGTCATACGGTTCACCTTCATAGGTTATTTTTAAGTTCTCAAAGTATTTCATGTAATATATAATAGATGATGTTTCTTGTCTTTTGAGGTCATTTTTCTGTCATGATGTTGAGGGACATTTTCTTCTAGACTTTCTTGCACTATCTTTTTCTGTGATTTTGTTTTCTTTCACTTCTGTTATATGTATCAAGTGTACAAGAGTTCTCTGTGGTCATCCCATAAAATTCTCAAATTTTCTTCAGAATTTTTTGTACTCTTTCTAGATGATTTTTGTAATTTGATCTTGAGAGATTTGCATTATAACTCACAGATTCTGACTTCCACCACTTCAGATTGTTCTTGTGTTTTCTTCAGTTCTTCTGTATTTTTTTTCTGTAGCTCTCAATTTTTTCATTTGTTGAAAACAGCTGAATATCCTTCTTCTGCACACTCTCATGGTAGCTCAAGTTCCTTCTCTTCAACTGGAAACTTCCCACATCTGTGTTTTGGGCACATTTCAGTCATTTGTGCCACCTCTTGCACTCTCAGGAGCACTGAAATTGCCTGTTGTTTCTGGGCATGATGTCCATTTCATGTTTGTTTCTATTACTCAAGAAGTATTGGAGCAGATATGACCTGTGCACAAAGGTGGCTGGGTCATTTGGTAATAGTTGGGTTGTAGTATCAAGATCTTAAAGGACGACTTCTGTGAATGTCATCCAAAGACAGAATCATCCTTCTTCCAAGACCAGATAGCCAAGAAAAGGGAAAGAAATCATCTAGGAATCTTAGTCCACTTTGCCACCATGAACCCATCTCTGTCTCAGAAAGGCATGGGAACACACTTCCAACTCTCAAGGAGAATGAGCAGGGCTCACGATGTATTTAAAGTGTCCATCATTGATGGAGACTCCATGTGTGAATCTGCATTTTTATCAGCCCTATAGCTATGGAGAACTGGTGAGCTTCAGCTTCTCTTTTTAAATCTCCCTTGGCCAGGTTCAGCTTCACTCTCCCCCAGGAAGGGCTCACCATCCTAGAGATTTTAAGGGAGGGATGTCACTTTTCTCTGAAGGATTAGCTCAGTCTCCGGACCCTGCATGTGTGAAGAGTGAGGGGTAGCTTATCCCTTTCTCTCCCAGTCCCCAAAGGTCAGAGCACTGGTGGAGAGACTGCCCGGTGGCACTTTCTTGGACACCTTAGCGTTTGTCTTCAGGATTTCTATTTGGAGTTGTTGAATTATACTGAGAAACTGCTGCCTTTGAGGGATCCTTGTACAAGTTTCCTGCCCCTTGATTGCCCGTCTGCCTGGCTAAAGTGTCTCTTACCTGGGAGGCTCAGAATTCAGGTTTTTGGTTCTTTGCTTTTTTGAGATCTTTATTTGGAGAGGGTGGTAGAAGAGTATCTGATTATATACATGACTGGAAATTTATTTGTAAATAGTTTTATTAGAACATAGTCTTATTCATTCATTTGTATATTCTGTGGATTTGTATATTCTTTTGTATAGTCTGTGGGTCCTTTTGCACTAAGTTGGCAACATTGAGTAATTGCAAAAGAGAGTGTATGACACACAAGGCCTGCAATATTTACTGTCTGACCTGCAGGAAAAAAATCTCTTTGCCAATCCCTGATATGCATACTCCTTCTTACTTGGGAGTCCAAGTTCTTATCTCCGCATCAGCCCTGCTAACTTAATATTTGATGTTTCTACATACATATACAAGGGACCTTTTGGATATAGTAAAGCCAGAACTTTTTTTTTCTTCTAACTGAAAGCCAGAGCTTTTGATTTCTAACTCACCTTCCAAATCCTGCTCCTCCGTCTTTTCCACTTCAGTCAGCAGAATTGTTATCCATCCGATTTGTTCCACCAACTGAATGCGGCCAAAATCCCTGGAAATGATTCTTGACTCTTCTTTCCCTCAGCACTTCCCATTCTTCCCCATATTTCATTCTTCAGCAAGTACTTCCACCTCTACCTCCAAAACATACTTAGTCTGTCCACTTTTACCCCCTCTTTATTACAGCTGCTTAAATCCAGATCACTACTCTTTTTTTTGTTCTTATTATTGCCAAGAGTTTACAGACTAATTTTTCATTTCATTCTTCTCTGCTTCAAGTCTATTCCCCGTACAGCAGGCAATATGATATTATTTCTAACAAAGTCCAGAAGTATATTGATTTTTTTTAAGCAGTAAAACAACAAGCCCACTAACATCAAGTCATTTTTTACACCAGTTGACCCAATATTGGGTAGCCAAGATTTTGTAAATCTTTAAGAGAGTAAACAGCCTCATCTTTCTCTGGCAAAATCCTACAATGTAAGGCTTCTGCTAAACTCCCTCCAGATCATTCTCACTCTTGCATATTACATTCTAGCTACATTAATCTAGTTGTGACATGTTTCAGATTTGTTCCTGGATTAGACATCACCTCTGCTTTAGGGCCATTACCTCAAATGCTTTCCTTCTTAGTTTTTACATTATTGACTATTTCTGGGCTTTCAGTTGACTTCTTAAAGTGTTAATTCCTCAAAGAAATCATTCCCTCCACTCTGAACCACTACCCCTTTACTATTAGATCACCCTATTTTAATTCTCTGCTCTAATAATTATTGTCTTTTTCCCAGTATTTAATACAGATTCTGGTGAATGATTGAACAATAACTCAGAAAATTCAAAACCTATCTAGAAATGTATTTGTTGAAAGCTTTGAAGGATTCATAGGACTCAAAACAAAGTTTATTGTTCTTGAATCCCTTCCTCGCCAGGAGTTCAGTCTGTTTTGGAAAAGGAGAAGAGATTGAAAGTAGACATGTAAATAGTGAGGCACAGAGGCTTCTGTTTCTCTGTATAAAAAGTACCAACCTAAGGCACTTCCTGCTGGAGATGAGATTGCATTTTAAAATCAGAGTAGGTGGGGCTGAGCCCCGGTGGCGTAGTGGTTGTGCGCGGGACTGCGGCCCACTGGGATGGAGGTTCAATTCCAGCAGTGGGGCTGGTCTCCTACTCCCACCACTAGAGAGCAGTGATGCCCACCAAAAAAAAAATCAGAGTAGGTGTTCTCTAGGAACAAAGATAGGCCAATAGAGGAAGTCAAATGTGCAAAAGCACAGTGTTGACAGATTGTGACATATTGAGAGAATGACGTGGAATAAGGTTTGTTTGCGATATAAAGACGTTTTTGAAGACTGAGCCCCGGTGGCATAAATGGTTGCCTGTGGGACTGCGGCCCGCAGGCTTGGTGGTTCAAATCCAGTGGCGGCTCTCAGGAGCAGCGCTGGGTAGCTCCCACACCACCAGAGGGCAGTGATGCCCCCCAAAAACAAACAAATAAACAAAAAAAAGAGGGTTTTGAGTTTGTTGTTAACATCTTATTGAGAGCTCTTACAATCCATGCATCAATTGTATCAGGCATATTAGTACATATATTGCCATCATTCTTTTCTAGTTACTTGTAGTTATTTTTTATTGAGCCCTTGGTATCAGCTCCTCTTCCCCACCCTCATAACCCCTTGGTGTAGATATAAATTATTATTTTCATGTCTCACACTGACCACTGTCTCCCCTCCCTCATAGTTTACATTGTTCTTTTACCTGGAGGGGGGTGGTGTGTGGTTGTGTGTTAATCAGTTCCCCCTTCTTCTCCTCCCTCCCCCTTCACCCTTCCCATCTGGTGTCTCGCTTACATTTCCTGCTTCTGGATTGCATGTGCCCTGAGCCCCTATCTACAGCTGTGTGCTTGCTCAGGTCTAGTCAGAAGTGAGCGGCATCACTGAGGTCGTGGTGGTGGGGTGAGCAAAGATAAGTGAGCTGTAGTGTGGTTTATAAGCAGGCATGTGATTTCCTTCAAGAGCATTGTGTTACCATGAGGAGGATTCTAGTAAGTTGTGGTACTAGAGCAGGAGTTTTGTTTTGTTTGTTTTTAATCATTTTATTGGAGACTCATATAGCTCTTATCATAATCCATACATCCATCTATTGTATGCAAAGCACATTTGTACATTTGTTGCCATCATCATTCTGAAAACATTTGCTTTCTACTTAAGCCCTTGGTGTTAGCTCCTGATATTTCCCTTCTCTTCCTGCTCCCCCTTCCCCCCTTTTGCACCCTTGATAATTTATTTTTTGGTCATCACTGCCCTCTGGTGGTGGGAGTAGGAGGCCCAGCCTTTGCTCCGTGGAGCTGGAATTGAACCTCCATCCCAGTGGGCCGCAGTGCCGCGCACAGCCACTACGCCACCAGGACTCACACTTACACTGTCTGATGTCTCCCTTCACCCATTTCCCTGTTGTGCATGCCCCAGACAGGAAGTTGTATGTAGATCCTTGTAATCGGTTCCCCCATTCTATGCCACCTTCTTTCCACGCTCCCAGTATCACCACTCTCACCACTGGTCCTGGATTCCCATGTATCTGGTGCTATCTGTATGGGTCAGTGTACATCCTCTGGTCTAGCCGGATTTGTAAGGTAGAATTAGAATCATGAGAGTGGGTGGGAGGAAGCATTTAAGAACTAGAGGAAAGTTGTATATTTCATTGTTGCTACATTGCACTCTGACTGACTTGCCTCCTAGCAAACCTTCTGTAAGGGGATGTCGCTTCACCTACAGATGGACTTTGGGTTCCCAATCTGTGCTCCCCCTCATTGATAATGATATAATTTTTAGTTCTTTGATGCCTGATACCTGATCCCTTCGACAC
Organism: Nesogale talazaci; assembly: GCA_004026705.1. Lineage (NCBI taxonomy): Eukaryota > Metazoa > Chordata > Mammalia > Afrosoricida > Tenrecidae > Nesogale > Nesogale talazaci. The sequence continues at coordinate 6,993 of PVJH01024610.1, forward strand.
CTTGTGGTCACACCGGCTGGTGTGCTTCTTCCACGTGGGCTTTGCTGCTTCTGAGCTAGATGACTGTTCAACTTCAGGTCTTTAAGACCCCAGACACTATATCTTTTGATAGCTGAGCACCATCAGCTTTTTTCACCACATTCGCTTATGCATACATTTGTCTTCAGCGATCATATCAGGAAGGTAGACATGCAACGATAATTATTTTTAGTGCTTCGATGCTTGATAACTGATCCTTTTGACACCTCGTGGTCGCACAGGCTGGTGTGCTTCTTCCTTGTGCACTTTGTTGCTTCCGAGTTAGGTGGCCTCCTGTTTACTTTCAAGACCTCAGACACTAAATCTTTTGATAGCCAGGCACATCAGCTCTCTTCACTTTTGCTTATGCACACGTTTGTCTTCAGTGCTCGTGCCGGGTAGGTGAGCGTTGTAGAATGCCAATTTAATAAAACAAAGTTTTTTTGCATTGAGGAAGTACTTGAGTGGAAGTCCACTGTCCATCTGCTGCCTTAATATTAATCCTATATCCCTTCTCAGGCTTTGGGCCAACATCAAGTGTAGTGTCTGTTCTTATCAGTTTAATATCTGCTACATCCTCTGTCCAAGGACAATATATTAAATGGATTTTTGGAGCAGGGAGATGAAATAGGAGCTTGCTCCGTGCATTCCGTGCATCGACCTGGTATTACTTTCAGCAATGATGTACCAAATAAAAAAAAACAAACAACTAATTCTATAAGTATATGCACATAGATCTATTTCCCCATCATCATATATAAATACATTTACCTATGCACATGCCTGTATTTAGACCTCTATAAATGCCCTTTGCCTCCCAGTTCTTTCCTCTTATTTCCTTTTACTTTCCTCTTGTCCCACTGTCATGCTCAGCCTTCATTTGGGTTTCAGTAATTTTTCCCTGTTCCATTGCTCTTGATCAATCCTAAGCAGACCTCTCACCCACCTTGTCACTGATTTAGGATCACTTGCTGTTCCCTTACCCCTGGTAGGTCCACATCACCTCCTTTCCCCCACCTCCCCATCTGCCTTGTCCTTCCAGAAGCATCAGTCCCATTGTTTCCTCCTCCAGACTGTATATGCAGCCTATCTTATCTAGATAGAGTGCAAAGATAATATGTACAAAAAAACCCAAGATATGGCAAGGTGAAGCTACAAAAGAAAACAAAACAATGACAACAGTCAAAAAAAACCCAATGTCTATAAAAAATATATAAATAAGTAAAATGATAATAATGACCTGTAAATAGTTCAAGATCTGTTCATTGATCTCCCAGAGTGTCTCCTGGTTGAGATGGGGTGCCACACCTGGCCCCAGAGTATATCCTTGGCACTTCCTTGGGAGCTTCATGCTTTGCTCCTCCAGCTGCTCTGCTGCACACCCGTAGTGTTTTGCCTTGGTGTAGTGGGATCAGTCTGGGTACAGTTCTGACCCTGCTGCCCCATTGCTGTCCTTGTAGGGTCGGGGTCCTCAAACTATGGCCTGCGGGCCACATACACCCCGCCGAGGATATTTATCTGGCCCGCTGGGTGTTTTTGCCCCTGCCGCTGTCCTGCTTAGCAGCCGACTCATTCTGGGCCCACAGTGAATTTGTTCATAATTTTTTTTTTTTAATTATTGTCCGGCCCTCCAACAGTCTGAGGGAAAGTGAACTGGCCCTCTGTTTAAAAAGTTTGAGTACTGCTGCCGTAGGACCTTCAGTCAGCGAAGAACACCGTGTTCCACAGTGGGGCCAGCCATATGGTCCTCTGTGCATTGGCAGTTTTGAGTGGGGAGATCGTCTTCAAGGCTCAGTAGGCCATCATTTTGTAAAGCAGGCCTTCCTCCCCCATCATTTGTAAAGCAGGCCTTATTAAGGACCAGAGAGATACGGCTAAGATAAAATTTTGTGATCTATGTTGTGTTCTTATGTCCAAGTTTAACCAAAGATGTTGAACCTCTTGGACAACAACAGCATTGCTTTGCATGTCTCCTAAGCACCACCCCCATCCCCACCCCACCCCCCCACAGTCCAAAACAAAGACATTGCCATTGAGTCTATTCTGATTCTAGTAGCAATCCTATGTAGGGTTTCTGTAGCTCTACACATCTTCCCCCCAATAATGTGATTGGGGTTCATACAGCTGTTATCCCAGTCCATACGTGCATCCATGTGTCAAGCACATTTGTTGCCATCATCTTTTTCAAAACATTTCCTTTCTCTGTGAGCTCTCATTTTCCCCCCAGCCTTCCTCACCCTCCCTTCTGCAGGAACCCTTCATAATTTATAAATTGTTATTGTTTTTTTCATGTCTTACACTGACTGATGTCTCCCTTCACCCACTTCTTTGTTGTCCTTCCCCTAGGAAGGGTTAAATTTCGATCATTGTGATCATTCCCCCCCCCACCCCCCACTTTACCTTTACCTCCTGGTAACGCTTCTCTCATTATTGGCCCTGAGGGGTTTATCTGCCCTGGATTCCCTGTGTTTCCAGCTCTTACTTGTCCCAGTGCACATGTTCCGGTCTAGATGGATTTGTAAGGTATACTTGGGGTCATGGTGGGAGTAAGGAGCATTAAAAAACTAGAGGAAAGGGCTGCGCCCCGGTGGTGTAGAGGTTGTGCGCGGGACTGCGGCCCACTGGGACAGAGGTTCAATTCCAGCAGTGGGGCTGGGCCTCCTGCTCCCACCACCGGAGAGCAGTGATGCCCCAAAAGAAAAAAAAAAAAAAAAACTAGAGGAAAGTTGTATGTTTCCTCAGTACCATGCTGGGCCTTGACTGGCTTGTCTCTTCCATGCGACCCATCTGTAAGGAGATGTCCAACTGTCGACAGATGAGCTTTCGAGACCCCCCTTTATTGATAGGATGTTTTTCTTCTGGGTCTTTGATGCCTGCTACCTGATCGCATCGACACTTCATGATCACATAGGCAGCTTTATAGTAATTCTTTTTTTTTTTTTTGGGGGGGGGGGGCATCACTGCTCTCAAGAAGTGAGACAATCTTTACCACAGTCATGTTCTTATGTTTTTCTTATACTCATGGTATAAGATACAAGTTACATGATATAAATTACTAGTTAATTATTTTTTCAATTTTGTCAAAAATATATTACCAAAACTTTCTCCAGATCAACAACTTCTACATGTATATAATTCAGTGTCATTGATTATAGTCTTTGTGTTATACCATCATTATTGATATCCCTTTCCAAATTATTAGACTATCATTAAAGTGAACTCAGCAACCTCTAAGCAAAATCTCTTCCTCCTTTTCTTCAACCATGGTAACCATAGGTCAAGTTTGGTTTCTTTGTGGTTTTTTAGTAGTTTTTCTTGATTTAATATTTACATATCATACACTTCCATAGTTAAATTGCTTTTAAAAAGTTGTATAAACGTCATCACAATCCTTTCCAGTGTTCCCTCCCACATTCATTTATTGCTCCCCAATTCCCAATTCCTTTCTCTCTCTCTCTCTCTCTCTCTCTCTCTCTCTCTCTTTCACACACATGTTCCCGATAAACCATTGTATCAGTTATGGTTTCTATGCATACCTTCTGTGTATTTAAACTGGGAAATCTAATAAGAACAATAACAAAAAGACTAAACAGAAAGAAAATATATATAAAGGTAAAAAGAAAGAAATGAGCAATAAAAGACTACCAACAATATTTTTAAAAGCCAGAGAAGAAGTTTCTATCATGGAACAATCTAAAAATATTTGAGCATGGAGCCCTTCAGATTGGGTCAAGAGAGAGCTCAGCTGTTATGGTTGGACCATGATCAGTGTGACAGTAATCTCTGATAGTAAATTTGTTCGCGGCCCTCGCTTGTGACTTTGATCCCCTTGATACGGCAACAAAGCTTATTCTGGATGGAAAGTACTCTGCAGATGAATTTTAGGTTTTCATCAGCCTCTGTAACGTTCTTAAAAATTGGGTGTTCACAATTTCAGCGCTGAGACTTTTTCTTTGATCAGATCACAAAAATGTCTGTTCAGCAGTAGACTCAGAGCCTCGTTGCCTTCTCTGTTGTTTTGTTGTTGTTGTGTTGGTTTTTGTTTTTTAGATTGGAAAATGTTCAGTATCCCTACCAACTCTACATTGCTCCTTCTACCAGCAGCACAGAGCGACCAAGTCCAAATGGTCCGGACAGACCTTTCCAGTGCCCGACTTGTGGGGTGCGATTCACTCGCATCCAGAACCTCAAACAGCACATGCTCATCCACTCAGGTACGGTCCCCTCTCCTCCTCACGGATAAACTAGCTCTTTGAAACATTCTATTTTGAAATACAGTTAAAAGTAGAAAATGGGTGCTTTTCTTTCCTTTTATTTACTTATTTGTGGTGCTTTTCGTTTTTAAGAAGTCCCTGGGAATCAGCAGAAGTATATATGGTAAAGCATAAGGTTTAAAAGGGTGGATGTTCTTTGTACTGTTTGTCTTGTTGCTTTTATGTAATTTTGAAATTATTTTCAAATAAGTTTTTCAAACAATCTGTAATGAGTGGATTTTGCAATCCTGAATATCTCTGCTTTTGCTTGTGAGATTTTCTAGTATAAAAGTTGAGATAAATGATATATGATAGATTTGAAATTTCAAGTTCAGTGATCATATAAAAGGCAACAAAATTTTTATGGATAAAATTAAAGCTGTGATTTACTCTTCTGGAGATAAGTCTAATGCATGTTCTAACACACCACTGTTTCCATATGATTTTAAATTAAGTTGACAGGGTTTTTTTGTTTTTGTTTTGTAAGATGTGTTTCATTTACTAATTTTAACATATTTTCCCTGTCAATATTACTCAATATTGTGTCAAAATGCCGATTCATCACGTTAGGTCTAGCATGACAACTGTGTCAAACGATGTTAAAATCCCTCTTCCCTCCCTTTTTTTTTTTCCATTTCAATCTGAGATAAGGACCAGCGAGAAATACTGATCATTACATCTTTTCAGAATATAAATCTCCCTGTTGAAATAATAAGTATTGTTGCATGGAGATTTCAGTTCTGTGTTCTAAAGTCAAAAATAGATCATTTAGAAAAGTTTTGAAAAAATCAGTTTGAATAATATATTACCCAATTTGTGCACCTTCCCCAGTACCTTTTTGTTGCTTATTTTTGCTTAAAAACTGCTAGTTGATTTCTGGCATCTTTTCTGAATTCAATTAAAATTCCTTTTTGCTGGTAATTTTTGTCTTCTCAAATTACCTATTGCTACAAAATGTGTTGTAAAACTTATTCTGATACTTAAAAAATGTGTGAGGTTCATGATGTTATATTTTGCTATAATGTGATATTTGGGATTTTTTTAATTTTTATTTATTTATTTATTTTTTTTTTTAGGAATTAAACCATTTCAGTGTGACCGCTGTGGGAAAAAGTTCACCAGGGCTTACTCGCTAAAGATGCATCGTCTAAAGCATGAAGGTAAACGCTGTTTCCGGTGCCAGATATGTAGTGCCACTTTCACTTCCTTCGGGGAATATAAGCACCACATGAGGGTTTCCCGGCACATTATCCGCAAGCCTCGGATTTACGAGTGCAAAACATGTGGCGCCATGTTCACCAACTCTGGAAATTTAATCGTGCACCTGAGGAGTCTGAACCATGAAGCGTCAGAGCTAGCAAACTACTTCCAGAGCAGGTGAGGTGCACAACAAAAACCTACCCAGGAAAACTGCTTTCTAAACTCTCTCTTCCTGCTTTTGGGTAGAGCAGCCTCCTGTGTTTTCTGTCAGGTTGCCAGTTTAAATTCCCACTGTCCATATGCTGATCTAAATTTTGCTGAATCTTCTGAGTATATAAACTTCTAATATTTTTATAGTTGATATTAAAATTCTTTTGTACAGAACTAAACAACTCAAACCTCTTGGTTTTTGTTTTGTTGGGGTTTTTTATGTTAAAGTAATTCTGTAGTGACTCTTAAATAAATTTTACTGGAAACATCAAGTGATAGTGAAGCTGATGACTTTAGGGACTCTGGGTATTAATAAAATTCTTAACCAGTTCACATTTTTCAGAATTGTATATAAAGGAAAAGGCATTTGTCTCTAAAGAGCATGACCAAAATTTTAATAGCTGTAATTGATAGATCAAATAAAAAGATTTTTTCTCTCATTCTAGAATTCTTTTAATATCCATAGTTCATAATAGTTATTTTTCTGATTTGTAGTGACCTGGATTTTAGTTTGAGCTGTGCCACTAAAAACTATTACTATTGCTATGACTTTAAGGAGGAGGCAGCTTGAAACTTACAGAAAAATAAATAAGAGTTTTAAATGAGAGTGTTTCTAAGGTCTTCTCTAGATATAAGCTGTTATTACGTTGTTAAATAATATATATTATATATTAGAATTGAACATCTGGGAATTCTTGCTGTTGTGGGGCACAGTCGAGTTGCTTTGTCCTAGTGACAGGATACTCCGTGTGACAGGGTTGCCCATTGAGTTTCCTAGAACGCAGTCTTTCTAAAGCACCTCCCCAAGTCTTTGTCTCAGGGAGCCACGCGGTGATCTCCAACCACCAGCCTTCCAGTTAGCAGCCACGCACTCACCTGTGGCACCATCGTACCTGCTCTTCAAACTAGACATGAGTTTTGTTTAGTAATTCCTGATTCTGAAATCTGAATATTATTGCATCATGAAATAAAGATTATATCTATCATTTATTTAGGTCTAAAATAATGCTCTAGTTGGCCATTTTAACCTACTAGACAAGGTTATCTCTTGTCTAATATGTGGGGAACTTTAAAAAAAATTAACAGGATGCTTTAAAAGGAAGCTTTTAATATATTTTTATCTATATTGAGCAATTATAAAATAGCCTGAATTGTATTCATTTGTGACATTCCTAGGATAACAAATAAAGTCTAAAACATCTCCTAAGACTTCTTTTTAAAATATTTCTTGTGTAACTTTAAAAATGTTCACTGTAGAATGTTCAGGAAAATGTGAAGAAATTTAAAACCTTGCTGGTCTCACTTCACCTTATTGTTAAATAACACCTTTGGAGGACTAAATATAATCATCCATGTGGCATTCATTTCCAAATTCTTAGTGTTGATTTATTTTTATATAACAAATCTAATAGCCAAATACACATAATTGATTTTACATTTCACTACTTAATTTGTGCACAAAGACTTACTTTGTTTTTTGGGGGTTTTTTTGTTTGTTTGTTTTTTTGGGGCATCACTGCTCTCAGGTGGTGGGAGTAGGAGGCCCAGCCCCACTGCTGGAATTGAACCTCCGTCCCAGTGGGCCGCAGTCCCGCGCACAACCACTACGCCACCGGAGCTCAGCCCCAGGACTTACTTTCTTAACTAAATTATATCTAGAAAATAATACCAAAAGCGAGGTTTAGTCAGTGAATAATTCAAAAAAAAGCATAAATTATGCAAATGAGCTGCTTGAGGGAACATGTTAGTTATATTTGTTTTATGTAGATACTTCTACATAGAATTTAAAAAGTTAGGAATTCACAGTAATTAAAAGTGGTAACTAATCTTAAACCTGTTGGTGGTCTTCACTGCCTTCCAGTCAGTGCTGAGTCTTGGCAATCCTGTAGGACAGGCTAGAACTGCCTCTGTGAATGTCCCAAGCTGTAACTCTTTCTAACAGGAGTAGAAACCCCATCTTTCTCCCAAAGCGCTGCTGGTTTCAAACCATTCACCTTGCTGGTAGCATCCCAACTGTTAACTGCCAGGGCTCCTTTTTGTTTGTAAGGAGAGTTAATTACTTTGATTCTTAGCAATGGTTTTAGTTCATAGTTAGAGAAATTTACAAATTGAAAGTTATTTGTGGCTTTCATTTATTTAAAAAACTTAACTTCTCATTTCACTAATCCTTGAATTATCTTGTTATAAAATCGTGCCTTTTTATTGTACCTTATCTATTGGTATTTTGGACGTTAACTCTTGTTTCAACCTTTGCCTTTTATCTAGTGATTTCCTAGTCCCGGACTACTTAAACCAGGAGCAAGAGGAAACCCTTGTTCAGTATGACCTTGGAGAGCACTCCTTTGAAAGCAACTCCTCTGTTCAAATGCCTGTCATTTCGCAGGTCTCCTCCACCCAGCACTGTGAGAGCTCTTTCCCCTTGGGCTCTCTTGGTGGGCTGGCGGAAAAGGAGGACGAAACGCCCGAGCGGCCAAAGAGCAGTGCCTGTGCCGAGGCGAACAGAGAGGACCTCCCCAAACCAGAGCTGGCTTCTATAACTATTGAGTGATTTTGTGGTTTGGCTTCATTTTTCATTTTTAGAAAGTGCCTGTGCTTGGTCTTGTACATTTAAATTTAATTCAACTTTTTAAACAAACAAAAAGAAAACATTTGGGAAAGAGTTTTTCTTTATAGTTTGGAAGCCCTGCAACTGATGTTTTATTCCTCATGAGGAGATGCTGCTTCATCAATTACACAATATAGTATAATGTTGAAGTATAACAAAATTGAAGCCAAGAAAAATCAGTAAATTTAGAATATAGATGAGTTTCTTCTTCCATTGTAAAAAGGACGCTAACACAGCATTAGATAAAGAAGAAATCAGATGATTATTGACTTTGAGGTGGGAGAGTGTACCACAGATAAATTACTAAACAGAGTTTGACAAATGATTTGAGTAAATCTTTACTCTTACGCTCAAGGAAGTCATAGAATACTTTGTAAAGCCTATTTGTTTTTGAAGTCTTTATGATCTAGTTTTCTTTAAAATTTTTAGGGCAAACATTTCTGAAATCCAGCTCAATCTCTAAGCTTTGTCCATTTCTGTTACAATTTTTTTATGGTGAGAAATTGGGATAAGGATTCCCAATACCTCTTGATTGAGAATAATCAATTGTACATGAAATGACCGGACCTAGATGGAGATAATACAGTGGGGAAGTTTGTTATAAGAATTCTTTTTAATACTGCTTTTCTGACAGTCATGTTTACCTGGTTTTTGACTTGTAATTCCTGGCTAATTAGTTCATTGCTAAAGTCAGTTTTCCTCTTGGCCCTTCACCATATTTTCTCTTGTATATTTTAGTGGGCTGCTATATAAAGGACAAATATTCGAAATAGTCTATATTTTATATGTAGGTTTATGTATCATTGGGGATATTTTATTGTGCTCTTTTGGACAAAATTTAAAAATTCTTTGTTAAGGCTACATTCTTAAACCAACTAAGGTTTACAGAAATCCCCTATAACGGTGATTGATATATTATCCCTGTTCAAAAATATTTTTAGACAAGTTCATCCAAGACAGTTACTGTAGTTATTCTTACAAATAAGCAATAATGTAAAAGATAAATGCTATTAAATTATCAATGGTTCATAAATTTATTTGGGGGGAAAGTGGAAATTATTAAAATTAAAACCTTAGTGAATATCACATTTTTTGCTGCTAAGAGTACAACTTCACATTTGTAGTTGAAATTAATGATGCTCTTGACTAGGGGTATATTTTTATTATTTGATGCTATTAAAGCACAGCTAATCTTGATCCTAAATATTCTTGAGTCCGTGAGTAAAGGTGTGACTCTCTTCCTGTATCTAAACCCAAGGTTAAGTAATTAGTAAAATACCATATTGGATTAGGAATAAAAGAAATAAATACAGTCCCTTAGGCAAAACACAAGATCAAAATTTTGTTTAGGGACTAGACTTTAGTAATTAAAAAATATTTTTAAAAATTATAATGTTTACATTATAATTTGATATTTTAATTGATTCATTTTAAATTGGCTAATTATATATTTAATGTATTTTCCCACAAATGGAAAGGGGAAGTAAACTCATTATGATATATTTGGGCTAAGATTCTGTCTTTCCCCATATTCTGTGTTCAATAACTTGTTTCTAACTCTTTACCATACTCATGAACCTCTTTGCCCCTTGGCACCCAGACATAGGTCTGCTATCACGTGTAAGTTACCAGGAGAAACAAGAGTGTGATGGGCTCGTCAAGCAGCTGTGATGAGCCTCCGCCACTTACACCTCTTTACTAATAGAGCTGAGATGTGCAGGCTGTGCCACTACTTACACTATCACAGGGTCGCAACTGGAAAAGGCAGAAATGATTATTTTTAATGTCATATATTCTTTGAAAACTGTTACACCTCTCAAGAGATAATTCTCAAAGTTAATTATTGAAACCTTCATAGTCAAGACAAAGAACAGGTAAAATTATGACCAGGAATCATTATTGTTCTCAGCGTTATTTAAAAAAATAAGGAAGAAAAGAAATGGGGTTAAGGAGAACAAGAAGTCAGTACGTAAGGATCTTTTGGGGTTGTGAACATCCCTTATCCTGAGAACGCTGCCTTTAGAGAGTCCTGCACAGTTGTGACAGTTCCAAGGCCTCCTGACTGTTCTCAGAATGAAGGGTCACCATGACTGGTTATTTTTTTCCAAAATGGAAAATGTAAATTTCTTGTTGCACAGTTTTCCAAGTTGTATGGGAATCTGACTATACTGTGAAACTGCACTGTTTGTGAGCTGCCCAATCTCATCAATGTAGGAAACTAATCCATGTTAACAGAATGATACAAACAAATGCTTTGTTTTCTTGTTTCAGTGAAGTGCTTCATTTTGATGAATCTGCTTAGGAAACTAAGCTGTAGGGGGAACTTGTATTTTATTAAATTTGCTTAAACTTCAACTAAGAGAGTCAAGGCCGGGTGTGTTATTTTTACCAGAAAATATGGAAATGTTGCAGAGCCAAAAGCCAGTTGTAATACTCCAACCATCAAATTGCCAGTATAACAAAGCATGCAGATATCTTAATACTTTTCAAACAAACCTAGCTGTCTTTCTTAAGGCCTAAGAAGGTAGCTTTGTGATATTTAAAGGGCTTAAATTTTAGGATGCAGGTTAAATTGCCTTTTTAAAACTAAGCATTTTATAAGAAAAGATTTTATTTTTAACTTTTTATCTGTCACATAAGTATGGTGTACATTAGAAATGAGCAGAGATTTCGTGTTGCTGGCTGCAGCTTGCAGCCTTTGCCCTCATTGTCTTTATTTTTAAAAGTCTATTCCACCAATTGTGGATGCTTCTACCATGGAAACAAATAGGTGTCTATTTCTTTTGCATTTTAGGTGTCTGTAAATGCATACAGATGGAAGTCATTACCCACAAATATATTCACATGGATTTTTCTTAATTTGAGTTTCAAGTCATTTTCTTAATATATATATTTTTTTAACATCACTGCCTCTGGTGGTCGTGGGAGCTACCCAGTGCTGCTCCTGAGAGCCGCCGCTGGATTTGAACCGCCACGCCCGCGGGCCGCAGTCCCGCACTCAACCACTTACACCACCGGGGCTCCGCCAATTTTCTTAATTTTTATTTTATGTAATTAGTTACCTATTGCTTACTTTAGAAGCTCTCAATTACAGTGAGACAAAGTGTATTAAAATGTCTAAGTAATCTCAGAGTCAACCATTCTGGCTCATGTACAATCATTTGTAATTTGGTCTCATGTATTGACACATGCCCGTAAGAATTAAAAACAAGCGGAAAAAAAAAAAAAACCAAAGCCTTGTACCCAGTATTAGCAAGTGTAAAGAACTTAAATTCGTGACTCAGTCACATACCAGCTACTGAAGCAGATTCCTTGGAAGTCAGAACTGAAAGCTTTTTGAAGCTCTCTTAAATCTTCTAGTCCTTTATTTCTTCTCATTTTATAATCTTACTTTAATTCAAAAAGTGAGTTATCTATTTTACTAGATCTCTTTTTGAATATTCTCAAAATGACTTCAGTGTGTTGTAGCTTTTTTCACCCCTGACAGATACAGGCCGTGCTAGGTGAGGGCCCTTCCCTTCTGCATCACATTGCCATAGTCTGGCTGTTGCGGTCATGCAAATCCAAGCTGGGTAACACTGGAGCCCAAAGAGTTTGAGATCTGAGGGATTTCATTTGCAAGACAATTAGAACCTTTTTCCCCCTACAGCTGTCTTTTGGTTTTTGTTTGCAAAACAAAAAACATTCTGTCACTCTCACACTCATTTGCTCGCTTGAAAAATGTGAAGTTCTAACTCTGAAATATACTCCCAAGTAAGGAAGAATAACTAATTTTTCAGATGTGATATTGCCTCGTAAAACTAGCATTTGGGGGGCTGCGCCCGGGTGGCGTAAGTGGTTGAGCGCGGGACTGCAGCCCGCAGGCTTGGCAGTTCAAATCCAGCGGCTACCCTCAAGAGCAGTGCTAGGTAGCTCCCACGACCACCAGAGGGCAGAGATGCCCCCCAAAAAAACAAAACAAAATTAGCATTTGGAAGAAATAGACCCAAGCTTGCTAAAAGTTAATAATAATTAATGTTTTTACTGTCAATTATTGACAAAATATGCTCCAAGTATATTTAAATTTTGAAAGCTTTTGAGAGAAAATTGTATAGAAACTAAGTTTGGAGTGTTTTTTGTTTTTTATCTGACGCAGTGGAGTAGTGTTAGAAAAGAAACTGTTATAAACATATCTATGAGTAATATTCATAAGAAAGCACATATGGCTTTAAACTGAAATCATCAATTCAGGTCTATATACATTTTTCTCTTTAAGTATCATTTTTGCTTGACATAATATGGTTTCAGAGGATTTTCTTTATGGTATGTCCTTAGCAAATGAATTGCCCAAATAGTTTAGATTAATTGAAATTGACCCAATTTCCACGTTCAACTAAGCAACACTTACTCTGTGGTTGTTTCATTTCATATTTTAAATATGTTGAGCTGTAACATGTAGGAGAATTTAGCCTATACCAGAGTATAGGGGAAGAACCTCAAAACTGGCCATCATTGTCTTTATTATTTTTTTAATCATTGTACTACATCATAGTGATTAAATTTTTATGATTGAAAAATAAAGTTTTTACAAAAAGTAACACACCAGAGGTGCCAGGTCATGTTATTGGACTGTCTGCCTTGGCAGTGTCTTAAAAAAAGTGAGACTGCCTTAAAACTTAAGTTACTTAAGTAAACTTCTTTTATAGGGTCCGGGCCATTCTAATTAATATCAAGGTTCCTGGGTACATAATAGTTTACAAAGAACTTAAGAGTTCAGACCACTGATTGAGAAGAATTTTTTTTTTTAACTTTGGGGATTTTTTTATTTCAGTTTGAAGTGCCTGGTTTATAAAATCGAATCCTCCTATCAATGCCCTTTTTTTTAATTGATTTATTTTGCTGGTTACTTTCAAAACTATGAGTGCAGTTTTGATTATTAATAAAATACTTGCTTTTGATGGTTTGGGTGGGGCTATGATGTCATGACTATTAATTACATTGTTCTTATTTTCCCAATTGCCACTCTAGCCATATCCAGATTGAATTATTCACTTAAAATAATTTTAGTACCCAGTAAGTTAAAAATTATCCTGTAAAAAAACATATTGAGGTTACCAAAGTTCAACATCTAAGAAAGGATACATTTCCCTCAGCATCTCCTCTTAACCATGCTTATGGTTTCCCTCCATGTCAGTTGGAAGCTGTGCTCATTTCAAGATGGGCTAGTCTTTTGTGTTGTTTCTAAAAATATTTCTTTTCTGGAAAAAGTGTTTTCTATAATCAGTGATTCTTTAGTGATGTGTTGCATTTTGTGATCAGTTTAATGCTCAAGCTGACCTACATATGTAAAGTCTCTCATACTGAGAGTCAGTGAGATGTTAAAAGTTGCACTGCGTTACATCATTCAGGTGCCTGGTGTGAAACCGTGTCAGGTATGTGGAAGGTGTACGATCATAAACTATTAATTTTCTTCCTTGTGAAATTCTAATGCTTATATTCCAAGGTATTTTTTAAAAAATCAACAGTCTCTATTCGAGTAAAATCTGGTTTTCATCCAACTTCCCAGTGCTATATTTAATCTTTCTGTTTTTCCTGGTGCCTCCTCCTGCATCAGATAGAGATTGCCTCCCTCTTTGTAGGGCACCCCTGTGGCACCTTATATCCAACTTGGAGGATAGTATATGGCTATTTGTGCCTCTACTGTCTTTTCAAAAGCCATTTTATAAAAATCATAGGTAGCCTATTTTAATATTTAAATATATATATTTGTGACAAATACTTATAGAAAAAAACCTTTTTTATGTTAAAATTTCCGTATTCCCATTTTTAAGAGTAAATTTAAGCTCTCCAAGATTATTGTCTTTTTCCAAAGCAGCATAATGAGAAAGTCAGATTGAGATAACACATCATAATTCAGTGAAAGAAGACATTCATGTTTGGTTAAAGGAGATAGATGTGAAAGAAAAAATGGTTTTGATGTAACAAATGAATTTTTTAATTGTGCATTTTATTTCTGTGATTTCATATTTGCTGCTATAGTAAGTAGCCCCATATTTTACAGGGCTAATATGTGTATGAATTTGGCTCCGTTTTAAAACTGAGGTACTTTCTAGTGCAACCAGCCTAAAAGGAAACTACGCCACAGTCTTCCAGATGGGTGACTGATAGCTTTGTTTTACTGATGCATGCTTTAATATTTTGTCTATAGTCAGGCATCATGGAAGTTTGAGGGGGGGACTTGTTAACCCTGCCAATTACAGCATCATGAAACTTTGGGCACTGGCATTTTGTGAATCCCTTGAAGAAGCGCCATGATGCCCGTGGGGAATGTGAATTGAATTCTGTGGATGGGTGTTTCATGTCTTCTGCCCCTCTTGTAGAACAGATACAGGTCTCTTAAACATGCCAGGCCCCACCACATCAGCTTTGTATCCAGTTGTCATCTCATTCAAGTATGACTTTCCTTAGTGACAGTGTCCTTAGCTAAGTTATTTGGCATGTTTGACTTTCAGCGATAATAAAAATGGTTTGGGGTTTTGTTTTATTTCTTAAAAATGTATACGATGTCAGAACTTCGCATTTTATATACTAGTATCGTATTTTACAGGAACCATAGTTCTTGGTGACTACATATATATATATACATATATATTTTTGTGACTTTTTTGTAAACTAAGTGCCGTTTCAACGTTACAATCATTTTTAGAGTTATTGTAATCAATGTGAATATCATGTTTTTTGAAATCTGTTCTGAGCCTATAGTGTTTGCTTTGTGAACATGTGTATTGTATATATTATGTATAGTTATTGTACTGAAATATTAGCCTGTTTGATATACGGAAAGTATGTATTGAGTACCTTTTTGCTAGCCTGGTTGTTTAATCTTTTTAAAAAAGGTTTAAACTTTTTTTCAAAAAAAAATAATCTTTAAATTGGCCTTTATTACGTGGTCAAAATAAAGTTGCAGATAGGGGAATGGGTAGGGGAAAAAACTAGTTTTGAGTGTCTTTAAATAGAAACATGAAACTAAGGGTTTGGGGTGTTTTTGCTTTTGTTTTCTCATTAAAATATCTCAATGCTTTATGCAGTAAAATGTCCTGCTGTTGTTTTTTATCATTGGCTGGAAGGAAGATTGGTGGTGTAGGTTAAGGTCAAGTGGATGAAAAAGCCATCAGATTGACATATTATTTAAACTTTGAGTTTTTTAAATAAACCATTTTATGGGGGTTCATGCAACTCTTATCACGATCAATACATACATCAATTGTATGCAGACCACATTTGCACACTTGTTGCCATTATCATTCTCGAAACATCCTCCTTTACTTAGGCCTCCGATATCAGCTCTCCATATTTCCCCTCCCTCCCCACTCCCACTCCCCCTTGAATTCTTAATAATTTACAAATTATTGTTGATTTGCACACTGTCCAATGTGTCCCTTCACCCACTCCCCTGTTGTCCATACCCCAGGGAGGAGGTTATATGTAGATCCTGCAATTGGATCCCCTTTCTACCCCACCTTCCCTCCACCCTCCCGGTATCACCACTCTCACCACTGGTCCTAAAGGGATCATCTGTGCTGAATTCCCCATGTGTCCAGCTCAAGTGTACATTCCCTGGTCTAGCTGGATTTGTAAGGTAGAACTGGTGTCATGATGGTGGGTGGGAGGAAGCATTTAAAAACTAGAGGAAAGTTAACATATTTCACTCTTGTTACATGGTACCTTGATTGGCTGATCTCCTCCCAGCAACCCCTCGGTTAGGGGATGTCGCTTCACCTATTGATGGGCTTTGGGTCCCCAATCTGTGTTCTCCCTCATTGATAATGATATAATTGTTAGTTCTTTGTGTAATACTCGATCCCTTCGACACCTCTTTGTCACACAGGGCTTTGTTGGTTCTGAGCTAGATGGCCGCTTTTTTACTTTCAAGCTTTTAAGACCCCAGACGCTAGCTACATCTTTTCATTCTAGAAAGAGCTACATGAGATAGTATTGGTCAACTTCCAGATCATGTGTAGATTAATAATTTGGGACTTTTTCTGGGGGGGTGGCTTTTTTTAACGAGAAGTAAGTTTGTTGTAAGTAGTAAGAAAGTTAGCAGAAGGGGCTGAGTCCTGGTGACGTAGTGATTGTGTGTGGGACTGCGGCCCACAGGGTTGGCGGTTCAAATCCAGCAGCAGCTCTCCAAGAACAAGGCTGGGCTTCCTACTTCCACCAGGGCAGTGATGCCCCCCCCCCAAAAAAAAAATTTAACCAAACAGAATCAACATGACATACTAACAGCTAAGGAGGGACATTGGCTTATAGAAAAAGAATCTCACACCTTAATGTAATTCTTTTTTGTATGAGTAATCTTGTACAGATGGAAAAACTGACTCAGATAAAACCTACCCAACCTTCAAAGACATTATTCTCCAGCAAACTGATCTAGAATGAGAACAGCCCAGGAAACAGAGAATGCTCTTCTTTTTTGTTTTCATAAACTGATTGGTTTACTTGCTTTGTCGGGAAAAAAACTTGATTTTTTTATTTTTTACTTTTTTTGTTATTAAAAAAAAATAGAGACCCAGAAAACATGTCATTGCAGTTTTTGTGGGACTGAGTTAGTATTGGGCTAATTTTGTAGGGCTTCCTCACATAACCCTCTGTTGGAAAGTTGCTTTAGGGCATAACTCCAGAAAGTTAAATTCCTGCAGCCCATTGTAAATGGGGCCTACAGTAGAAGAACAGACTTAGACAGTCTTTTTTTTTTTTTTTAGTTTTTTTTGGGGGGATGGGGTGGGGCATCACTGCTCTCCAGTGGTGGGAGTAGGAGGCCCAGCCCCACTGCTGGAATTGAACCTCCGTCCCAGTGGGCCGCAGTCCAGCGCACAACCACTACGCCACCGGGCCTCAGCCCAGACTTCGACAGTCTTATAGTAGCAATATGGGGGGCAACATGTTATGGAGGGGGTAAGATACATGATAACATGAACAGAATTCTGTACTGAATGCAAGTGACTGCTAAGTTTAGCAAAAAGTTGTAATATTTATAAAATGCAAATGCATTTTTTATCCTAACCCTAACAATAATTTGGTCTTTAATAATAAGAATCCAGTTAGTAAACCAGAAGAGTAATAATAACAAATGTCTGATCCACGCGTTGAGTGTCTTTCATACTCTGTGTTGTACTGAGACATTGAGATGCGCTCTGAAATCTCTAGACCTCTCTGAGGGCTGCAGTATGAAAACTCTTGACTGAGTGGAGTCTATATTTGTGTGTGTCTATCTCCTGACTGGTGCTAGCTACTAAATTGAATCTTCAAGACAATTGCTGTCAACCAGGACAACATTTTTGTGTAGAATACTGCCCCTTTGGTCTTCCAGGGATCTCTTTACCTATCAAGATCATTGCTAACGGTAACTGCTTTAGGAAAGGTTCCTGCACTGAGTTGGAATTGCCTATTCTCCTGTGAGGTACTTTATTGATTATCTAAAATTCACCCCTCACTAGCTAAACCTCATGAAGTTACCTGCCAATAGGATAGAGGCCAAATTTGTCATTGTACCAAGTACCAAATACCACAGGCTCAGGGTTTAATAAAAGTTCTGACCTCAGGAAATTAAAAGTGTTGTGTCTGTCTTTGGCTGGGTTCACTAAAACCTAGTCAAACTTTTCTACCAATACATTGGCAGCACAAGCAAGCACTGCCAGAAACACTTCGATTCATTACATGTTTGATTTTGAGTTAATTTTGGGTAGTGTGCACTCCGAAACCTTTTACAATTTGTTTTTGTTTGTTTCTGTTCTTCATAACCAATCCCTCCCCACCCAAAACACACACACACACACACACGCGCACGCATTTAGTTACGGGACCCCATATGGCACCCAAACCTACAGTTTAAGAAGCTTTGCCACGAGAACAAAACCAGTGAAACATGTATGTGTATGTGTAATGAGATTATCCCAAAGAAATGAGTCTGTCAGATGTCAGCCTTTCAACTCTCATAGATGCAGGTCCTAACCAGTCCACAGCTGGCAAGTTAGATGACAGTCCAGCTGTGGAAGTAAATGGATCCCTGTCGGCAGGGAAGATGATAAGCTGCTGGCTCAGGCTGCAGAAGCCGACAACTCTCATGGTTCACAGTGCTTGTTCGAGTTCAGGTTAGAGGAGGGTGAGGAGGTTCAGGATCCAGATTCAGCCTAAAGCCTGAGCTTTGCCAGATAAAGATTTGCAAAAATACTGGAAGCAGGTCACTCCACCACGGAAACTCCCTTTCAATTGACTGGCAGCGCTCATCAGACCTCAAGGGAAATTTGAGTACATTTACAACTGTCACACAATTTAGAATCATGGCCCAGCCACACTGACAGAACTCTAACCCTCAGTCTCTGAAATAAAAAGAAGTAAAACTAATAGAAAAATGATTGCTTGTCCTAAGGGGATCACCAAAGAGTGCTTTGGGCCTTTAAAGGCAAGAAATCTGCCTGGAGGTTCAAGGGAGGAAATCACATCTGAGTTCACTGCTGCCATTGAATCAATTCCAACTCTTAGGTACAATCCCAAGGCTGTAAGTCTCTAAGGGGTCAAATGCCCCGTCTCTCTCGGAGTGGATGGTGGTTTCAAACTGCTGACCTTAGGGTTAGCAGTACAACTAACCCTATAGCACGACTCCCACATCAGATCTAGAGAGTCCCGTATCAAAGGCGTACAATTTATTCCAGTAGAAATGCAGTAAAAGACATCCAAGAAACAGACTAAGCGCATTCAGGCAATTAAGGCAGTCACACTGCTGAGTGTTTCCTGACCACTGGAATAGGAAGAGGGGTGAGGGTGGGGATTTGTGTCAGAATACTGCCGGATCAGGGGAAAGCTGTACGAATTTAAGTGGTAGTGCTACCTGAAATAGCAGTGTCTTACCCCTGAGGCAGTGTGGCCTCATTACCCATGCAAGTCAGGAAGAAGTTTTTGTTTTGAAGTTATATTCACAAAGAGACCACGGCAGTGCAAAATAGACTGTAGTATTCTGTTTGAATTTAGAAGGCATGGAATATATCATTTTGCTTTAGAATTGACCTGTTGGGAGTCACATAGAGATGTTATACAGGAACAGGCTTCTGGGGAACAAGTAGCAATAATTGTTGACTGAGCAAGCACACCAAATAAAGTTCGCAAAGTCTTCGGCCAACCAGGATGTCTTTGTTGACTAGAGCAGGACATAGCTTTTAATCACTAACAGGTAAATGAGAGAAAATTCTCAGCATTATCTGACCCTTGTAGGCAGATACAACAGTAGACACAAGGAAAACTTTCGGGCTGTATGGAATGGGCAGGGTGGCCACCAGTGACAAGCATTCAATGGCAGCGCGTGCTGAGAAAGCCAGGCAAGGGGAATATGGGTGAGCATGGGAGCACTAACTCAGGGTGGTCAAAGAGTGACATTTGCCGAAGATCGGAAGGTGGTGGTGAGAAAAACCATGAGGTAAGAGTGCTCGGGCAAAGGGGATGCTGACGGTGACAAGAGCCTGGGAGACAGGCCTACCTGGCCTCTTGCAGAAAGGAGGCCAGACCCCACTCCACTGTTTTGTTCCAAGGCCTTCGGTGAAGAAGAGGCCGGAAGAGAAGAGGCAATGCCGGAGACACTGGAAAGTGACTAACAGAAGTGGGGGTGTCCAGGTAGACTGTTGTCCTGCACAAATTTGAGGAAACTTCTTTTCCTCCGTCAGCCAAGGAGCACTTTGCTTGGTGTTAGAAACCAAGAGCGCTGACAGTCATGGGTTTTCATTGTTGGCTCTTTTTTTTTTTGGGGGGGGAGGGGGGGAGGGGGGCATCACTGCTCTCCGGTGGTGGGAGTAGGAGGCCCAGCCCCACTGCTGGAATTGAACCTCCGTCCCTTTTTTCTTTTTAACAGCTGAGTTCATTATATACCCCCAAGTGTTTGGCTTTGATAAGACTTTAAAACACTCTTCCTCAGCTGGCCAAAATGGCACATGGTGGATTCTCCTTAGACACAGCCAAATACCTTCCAACATTATTGGTCTGAGTTTGATGACTTAGAATCGTAACCTCTTGGGACCACTCAGTCGGCATAGCATAGTTCACAGAAATCAAGACCCGCACCCTGAAGTAAAGGTCTGAAAAAGTATTCTTGTCGGCTAAGACACATCGAGGGTCTCTACTTAGGAGCGACAGAGTGAGAAGGTAGCCAAACCTCAGGAGAAAAAGTATACTCAAGCCACAACCTTATATACTCAGACCAGAATCACTTGATGCCTGACTACCGCCACTGACCCAACTGAGTCATAGTGGTTCATACTGATTAAAAAGGGAGAATAATCTAGAGCAGAACACAAAATCCTTAACAACAGCAAACAAAGGGTTCTCCCAAGACTACCTATTCTCTGAGCACCTTTTAGCAAAACAGGAGAGTAGCACCAAAAATAAAAGCTATTACCAAAAGACTAGTGCCCTACTTAAAAAACAGTAGACCGAAAGGGTTAGCTTTTAATCAAACGCAAAGATGAAAACATAAGGGGTCAGGGAAACCATCCTTGAAGCTAAGGAACATTCTGGCTGTATTTCCAAGACGCATGTCTTTGGGTTTTTTTTGCCAGTCCATGGTACTTTCAGTATTATTTGCCAACACCGTAGTTCAAAATGCATCTATTTTTCTTCACTCTTCTTTAAACAATGTCCAACTTTCACACCTATGAGGCAATTGAAAATACCATGGTTTGGGTCAGGGACACCTTAGGTCTCGACATCCTTGTGCCGCAGACTTGCCTAATGCACTGTGCCCTTTGAGATCCTGACTTGCTTCCGTGAGCAGTCATTGTGGTTCCAAGCAAAATGAAATCCTTGATAACTTCAATCTTTAGATCATGTCACCTCTTGGTCTAACTGAGGATTTTGGTTTTCTTCACATTTATTTGTAAATCGTACTGAAGTCTTCAAACACTTGCCAGTATAGTGTATAATTTATATTGGTTTTATACTGATTTTGGTTTTCTTTACATTCATTTGTAAATCATGCTGAAGTCTGCAAACTCTTGCCACATAGTATATATTTAGCACTGGTGTCTCATAGCCACTCCCCTAGGGGGAGTCAAAGAGTTTGTGGGATTTTTTAAATAGAGAATGGGATTTCCCCGCAGCTTTTGAAACCCCTTTGTATAGCTGACACCTATGAGTTCACTCGACATAAGTATAGACCGTCAGACGTGACAGAGATTTCCTTTTTGTCTAAAGAAAAGGCTTGTACAGATCAGCGTAAGGAAGAGGCCGGACTCTGCCTTGCAAACTGAGTGTCCCAAGATGTATACTTCCTACATGGAGTGTCAGAAAACCAGTGCAGCCTAATGTCTATAACAGTAAGAGCCCCTGTCTCCCCCATGTCATTAGACTGGTACTAGAACCCTGAGTCAACCCCTGCCAAGTCCTCATCTCCCAGGATGACTGTACGGCCCTCAGCCTCCACTGCTGAAACACATGGGACCAAATCCTTCGTCCCTTCTCACCCAAGAGGGAGATCTTCAGCACCTGCAGTAACATTCATGTTCTACCCACTGGACCTGCCATTCCTTCTTGCTATGGGCATCCACAACCCCTCCATAAGCAACCATATGCCTTATTTGCCTTTTTTTTTAAGGTATTACTGCCCTCAGGTGGTGGGAATAGGAGGCCCAGCCTTTGCTCCTGGGAGCTGGAATTGAACCTCCATCCCAGTGGGCCGCAGCCCCGCGCACAACCACTACACCACCGGGGCTCGGCCACCTTATTTGCCTTTTTTACGACTTTGGATGTACAAGAAGTTTCTTCTGTCCCCAGCACCTCTGGAATTTGCTGATTCTCTTTCCACCTGGATTCTTTCATGCTCAATGGTTTGTCCCAATTTCTATGTCAGTGGATTTTCCAGTTTCTCCTCTACCATAAACTGTAATTGGAAATATGGGTAGAGTGAGCCATGCCACGAACAAAGGAAAACCCGAGCTCAGCAACTCTCTGGGGACCAGATGCTTCATGGAGACAGGCCGTGTAGCACAACACCTCACACCTGGGGTTATTCCCCCTGGTTCCCACAAGAGGCCAACTGAATATCATGCAATCTGTTTTCAGTGCAGAAATGGAAGTTTTGGCTCTGCTTCCCGGAAGCTAGCTATCTGGTGCAGCCCTATGAAAATCAAGACACAGGAGAGGCTCCAAGGCAAGGCAGTTTCTGGAGAGGACAAGACAATGCCATTTAGACTCAATCTAAACCTTTTTTTTTTTTTTTTGGTTTCTTTAACTTTTCAATGTGAATTAGGGGTATCCATAGATCATTTTTGCATTCAACAATTTTAACAACTTATCAAAACTCCCCATTTCCCTCATAGGGTATTGTCTTGCCCTTCACCCAAGTTATCGCTTATCTGCCCTCTTGTCTATTACATCCCATCCCTGTAGTCATAAAAAATCTGTTTCTTTTGGTATAAAATCCTTTTCTTGTTTTTTTTTTCCTTTATCAAGTGGCCTCATACTATATTATCCCTTTATGATTGACTAACTCCACGCAACATAATGTCCTCCAGTTCCATGAATGCCATGAAGCGTTTCAGTTTCACCATTCTTCTCTAACCATGTGTGGTAGTCTGTCATCTTTAAAGAGGTGTAAATCTGCTGCCTGAGACCATTTTGAACCTTCAAAAACCAAGAAAGCTACACTGAGGACTGAGGTGTGCCTGCCTGGCACTGTATTTTCAGTGTCGTGCACATGAAAAATGAAACTTTGAGTACGGAAGGCAGAAGAAGAATTGAGTCATTTGAGTTATGGAGCTGGTGAAGGCTATTGAAAGTGTCAAGGACTTTGAGATGAGTGAAAGCCTCTGTTTGGAAGCAGTACAGGCAGGTTGCTCCTGGGAAGGCAGGGTCACCTGGAACGTGTTGTCAGGAGAAACCAGTTCCTGGGGAAGGGCATCCTGCTGGGTGGAGTAGAGGGGCAGCCAAAGGAAAAAGGTCCTTACGGAGAGGGGTTGACAGTGTCTGCAACAATGGGCTTCCACAGCAGAATAGTCGTGCACATGGTGCAGGGTGGCACGCAGGGATGGTCTGAGTCAGAACCCAGTAAACGGCACCTGGCCACAGCAGCACCCCTGTGGGTGCCCTCCACCATTGACCCCTTTCTCCCACAGATGGGCATTTCGGCTTTTTCCATTGTTTTGCTATTATAAGTCGTGCTATGATGGGCAGGAGCGTGCATTTATACATCTACTCATACCTTGTGCTGTGTCGCAGATTTCTGCTGAGTATAGGTTCTCCTCCAAGGAGTGCTATTGCTGGGTCATAGAGTATTTCTAGTCCCAATTGTCTGAGGAAGTGTCACACTGGTGTCCACAGTTGTACTGGTTTGTTTGTTTTGGGGCATCACTGCCCTCTGGTGGTGGGATTGGGAGGCTCAGCCCAGTTGTACTGTTTTACAGTCCCCCCTACACCACACCCCAGCAGTGTGTCAGGGTACCAATCTGCAGACCGCCACCAGCATTTGTTGTTTACTCTTTTGAACCTGGCTATCAATTCTGGGGTAAAGTATCTTGTGATTCCGATTTGCATCTTGCATTTGAAAGGTCGGGAGCATTTTGATAATTGTTGGCAGCCTGAATGTCTCCTTTGGTCACCTGTTCATGTCCTCTACTCATTTTTGAGTTAGGTTATTCCTCTTGTTGAGGTGTTGGGGAATTTTCTAGAGATTTTAGATGTTGGTCGCTAGTCTGAGATGTCATTGCCACATATTTTTTCCCAGTCTGTGGGTTTTCTTTTTACTTTCTATATGACATTTGGGGTGGGGGGTGGGGGGTGTCAGGGATTTTCCCTTCATTTTTCAGAAAACTGAAACAACTTTTAAATGGGTCAAAAGGAAGATCAGATAATAAGACACTACATTTTCACCCAATTCTATCTGCCCTAACTGACTTTGCAGTGCTCTCTGTCTCATAACAAGGATATTCACATCCAGTGACTATGGTGACCAGAGGCTTAATCCATCTGTGGACCCTGCAAACAGAGTTTGGGCTTCCACTGCCCGGCTAAGTTTTTGCTGTGAGGGGCCATCGGGTCTGTTCAGACTCAAAGCGACCGTAGGCACCAAAGAATGAGACACTGCCCGACCCTGCGCCATCCTCACACTCGTTCCTCTTCCTGAGCCCATTGTGGCTGCCAGGGTGTCAGCCCATCTCCTTGAGGACCTCCCTCCACCCCCTTCGCTACATCTACTTCACATGCCCTTCTCCAGACAACATGTCCAAGTACATCAGACGAAGTCTCACCATCCTGGCCTCTAAGGAGGACTCTGGCGGTGCTCTTCCAAGACAGACTTGTTTTTCCTTTGGGTACTTTCAGTCTTCTTCGCCAGCATCGGTTCTTCTTTGGCCTTCTTTCTTCACTGTCCAACTTTCACATGCATGTGAGGCAATGGAGAATCCCATGGCTTGGGCCAGCTATACCTTGGTCCTCACAGTGGAAGCTTTGCTTGTCACTGCTCTACAGAGGTCTCGTGCAGCAGATGTTCCTCAGACAACAGGTCGCTGGAGCTCTTGGCTGCTGCTCCCACGAGAACTGATTGTGGATCCATGACAGGTTCTACCTTTTCTCCTTTGACCATCAAGTTACCCATGGGTCCAGTCGGGAGGTTTCTGGGCTTCCTTGCAGTGAGTTGTCATCCATGGTGCAGGCTGCCGTCTTCACCAGCAAGTGGAGAGGATTTCTAGTCCCAATTGTGTGGACTCTTCACTTCAAGTCCTCCTCACTTTGAGCGAGCGAGGCTGTGCCGTCTGCACCTCACAGGGTTGCTAATAAGCCTTCCTCCCATCCTGATGCCACGACCTTCTACGTTTAAGTTCGCTTCTCTGCTCCGCATACAGATTAAATAAGCACGGGCAAAGGGTACAACCCTGACGCACACCTTTCCTGGTTTTATACCACGCAGCGTTCCCTTGTTCTGGGTGAATGACTGCCTCTTGATCCACGTACAAGTTCCTCCACATGAGCACAACGAAGTGTTCAGGAATTCCCATTCTACTCAAAAGTACCGGGAGTTGGCTATGATCCACAAGTCGAATACCTCGGCATTGTCTGTAAAACGTAGGCATCTTTCTAATATTCTCTGCTTTGAGTCAAGATCTATCTGACATCAGCAGCGATGCCCCTTGTTCCACCTCTTCTAAATCAAGCCTGCACGTCTGCTAACTCCCTACCAATGTACTGCTGCAATTGGATGACGTTCAGCGAAGTGTTACTGATGTCAGTGATCCTGTTCTGTAGTTCGGGCATTCTATTGTGTCCACTTTCTTTGGAATGAGTACAGACCTGGATCTCTTCAGGCAGCTGGCCAAGTTGCTGACTTCTAAATGGTCTTGCACACATGAGTGAGTGCTCCCAGTGCTTCGTCAGTGTATTAAAGCATTTCGCTGATTGCCCATCAATTCCTGGAGCCTTATTCTTGGCCAGTGCCTTCAGTACAGCTCAAATTTCTTCTTTCAGCACTTGGTGCGCGCTCATATTCTACAGCCTGAACGGATGGAGTGTTGACTGGTTCTTTTTGGTTCGGTGACTGTATATTCTTTGCATCTTCTTT